>FIZR01009666.1:0-12125 GCA_900060175.1 Ferrisia virgata | reverse complement strand
CTCTCATATCTACGTTTTCGTACACTCGTTCGCTTAAAATTTACAAAAATAAAGGAACTAAATATTTTCATACTCATGGATCTGCTTTGCGATCACAAAAAGATCCAATAAACAACTCAAAAAGGACATGTGATAAATTTCGAATGATTTGATTGTATCCTTTTGGCTGTTAATACTTTACAACTTGAAAAATAAGATTGTTGGGGACCTGAAAGAGAGAACCATTTTGAAAGAGCAAACTCAGAGCTAAACTCTTGATACATAATATTGGCATGTTACTTCAAACTTTTTAAAAATATTTCAAAAAAAAAAAATTTGCAAGATTTTTTACACGTTTTTTTACATTCAACTCTCATTTATTTTTCTCCTAATCATCCAAAATTATTCGCCAGGCTTTTCTTATCAAATTAGGACCAACAGAGAAAAATTTGCTCTTTTCCTTCAAAAGTTACCATCAAAATTTATTACCTAAAATGAAAAATTGAATTTTCCGCACAACATCAATGAATCTCCAGATAGATAGGCAACCATTATAACGCACATGTATAAGGTCTGGTGTACCACCCCCTTTATATTATCGTCCACTCCCGGGACACCCTGTATAATTGCTCAAATATTGGTACGGAAATAGGGTACCAGACCAGGTATCTGAAAAGTGTTCAACCACTTTTTGATTTTCTGGGGACTTCGCATTTCCAAACATGATGAATAAGAATTTTCCACCCTGCGAATGGAGTGGGGAGAAGGTCAAAACAGGTTAATTTTTGACTTAAGCGGGGGACAAAAAAATCAATAGAGGTTCGGTAGGGTAGGGTCTCATAATGCTAAAAAAAAAATGTTTTCTACTGAGCACCTGCACAATAGAGATTTATGACCCTCTAAACGCAATTTTTCGGCATTTTTGACAAATTTTGTATTTTTATGGTTCCAGCTCCTAAAATATGATTGGGGACATTTTGTTTCATCCTGGCCTAATTTGATAGGGAGACATGGAAGGAACAGCGCTTTTTCAAGATTAAAAAAGAGGAAAACCTCCATATTTTCCCTCCTAATTGACCTAGGTGGTTGATTTTTTTTATAAGTCATACAACTTTTAATTGTCTATTGATTGGTTCAAAAAAAGACAATTTTTGCATTTTTCACCCCTCAGCACTCCCTCAATAAAATTGGCGCATAACTGAATTTTGATCCAAGTTCATCCCCACTCATATATATCTAATCCGGCACCAAACTGAGCCGATAGACCACATTGGGACGATTTTGGTCAGTATCGAGCAGAGTAAATGATTTTAATGTTCGGGGAAAACTAATAAAAATAAATATCAGACATGACCAAAATGGTAGCAATGGTCTTTTAGGCCTCCAAGATGGATTTTGTTGATATTCACCCCTTCATACGTCGTAGATTGATATACTATGCTGTAATAGCCTGGTTTTCATTGACAATACGGCATGGAAAATCAGGCTAAAAAGGTCATTCGAGAAAAAAGAGGATTTCATCTAAATTACTATGAAGTAGTTAGTTTTTGTAATAGCAGAAAAGGGAAGCAGGCGGTTGATGAAATAATGTGAAAAACGTGCACCAAAACCTTCAATCTTCATGAATTTTGTTGAATTATTCAAAACTTTGCTCCCATGACACACCAGTTAGATAAATGTAATTGGAAGAAATAAGTTGGATCTTTTCAGTGCCGCAAACCTCATCCCTTCACTCACTTAAATGAGAAATTGAGCACTTAGATTCTCAAAAATAATAAGAAATTGAGTTTTTTCGAAATTCATTTCTCAATCTTATGAATTAAAACGCCCATAATTTTTCATCCAAATGAGTTAGAGAGATGATGTGCCACGATCGAGCAAATTTTTAAATAATTCGACAAAAATCATGAAAATTGAAAGTTTTGATGCACGTTTTTCACATTATTTCATCAACTGTTTGCTTCCCTGCTCTGCTACTACAAAAACTAACTACCCCGTGGTAATCTAAATAAAATTCTCTATTTCCTCGAATAAACTCCAAATTTCTACTTATTTTGGTTCTTGAACTGCACTCGCTTGAAAACTTGGAAATTTTTTTTTTGAGTCAGAGTAGATCAGCCCCTACACTCCAGAGGCTAGGCAAACATACGCACATACACTCGGTATGTGTTGCTTAGTCATTGGCTCAAAATGGCTTACTTCTGCCCTGAAACACCCAGTATATAACCTTACTGTAAATACATATTTTTTCCAAAAATTGCAAACTTTTCGAACCACCCCCTCCCCCCTCCGTCCACCAGACTCGAGAGGTGAAAATATTAAATTTTGAACATATGTGGCCGTGATACTCGAGTCGTAGTAGGGGGAACGCATCAAAAAAATTTTTGATACGGTTTTATACGAAAACTAACATTTTGAGCCAGTTTCGTCCTAATGGGCGACATGGTGGATTCGTACTGTCTTATCGCAGTAGAGCCTTTTGATCTTTAACTATATATTTTTCCAACATTTTGAGCCAGTTTCATCCCAATGGGCGACATGGTGGATTCGTACTGTCTTATCGCAGGAGAGCCTTTTGATCTTTAACTATATATTTTTCCAACATTTTGAGCCAGTTTCATCCCAATGGGCGACATGGTGGATTCGTACTGTCTTATCGCAGGAGAGCCTTTTGATCTTTAACTATATATTCCTGGATTGCTAGTGCATATCATAGGTTTTTGAAGCAAACCTTCTGGGTGCATTTTTAAGATTCACACATTGCTTACACACTAACACGCATGCGCTTTACACGCACTATGAAAATAAACAATTCTGCGCATGCGCTTTAGCATCGCTTCAAAATCACTGATTTTTAACAATAGCATCAGCAATTCGTATAATATATGGTCCAAGCTTTTGACATCGAATAGTAATATTAATTAATTGAAAATTTTGAAAATTTTCAATGCTTTGTATGTACTTTTTGTAATTTAAGATCTTCGTAAAATTACACAAATGAACGATTCATCTTAGCGCTACATTTTTCCGCAGCTCTTCACTGTGTCAAAATATACAAACGGTGCAATCAATTTGCGAATATTTGAGCCGAGGACGATATACCGATGGCGTAGTGCCGAGGCCAATATCGTGGGTACGTGAAAACAGTAAATGCGAATCGGCATTAGTGCAATTGAAATCTTCCGAACAAGGTCCAGTCGGTACTTACAACAAACAAGTAGGAATGTGTTACATGACAGAACAGAGAAAATTTTGCATAACTTCTGCAAGAAAGAAAAGCGATTTGAATATTTATACTATAAATGAGAATAACGCTTGCGTACTCACTGATACACTAGTAGATTATGAGAAAGTACTGAAGAACGACCAGACGAAGAGAAAAAAAGAACAGAAAAATAGTGTTAAACCGCAAAAAATTGGACGGAGAGGTGGAACCGTCAGCCGGGGCGGCGGTGGTTCTAGAAGTTTACTTTTCGGTTGTTGTGTACTTTAATATAATTATCCATTTGTATTTCCTTATGTCTGTAACCGGTAAATGTCCACATTAGGATGAAACCAAAAAAAAAAAACATACTTCACGTTTTCGCTTTAGACCAAATTAAGGGTGTGGTGGGGTGGGGGCGATGGTTGATTATGTTTTTATTGTCCTAAGTATAAGTAAATTTAGAAAAACTTTGAAAGGAAATGCGTACAACGAAACCGGTTCCTTATAACTCTGTTATACCGAATTTAAAATAAATCATATAATAAAAATGGATTATGAATTGGGTTTAATTTGTGCTCATAATAAGAACATTCTAACATTTCCCTAATTACTTTAATCAACTTAATGCAGACAAACAATATGTTTCCAAATGACTGATACTTCTGATTTTGTGAAGATCAGTGTACTGCTGGTTTTAAAAACTGGTTTAATTTTGTAAGATTTTCAGGATTTCTGTTAAAAATTTATACAAAGGTATTTCAAGGGACGAAAACACATATCAGACCGTAAAAAAATAGATACAAGAGTAGCAGTTTTGTCATAAACCGGTTTTATTTCACAAATTTGGCTCGATTTTTGTGAAATTTCGTGCATCGCCACGTTTTGAGGCGCGGAAAACGAGTATGACCGCAAAAAGCGTCGCAGATGAACTAAAACCGGATAATTTCTTTTTTTGAAAATTCGCATTCGGCTGAAGCGGTTTTCAGATAAACTCGTTTCATTTTGGAAAATTTTCAGCATTTTTTTTTGGTAAAAATTTGTACAAAGGTAGTATTAGAGACGCTCAACGCAAATCAGACTGTGAAAACTCAATACAGATGTGCCAGTTTAGCCATAAACCGGTTTAATTTGAAAAATTCATTCGATTTTTGTAAAATTTTGTATGCAATTTTCAAGATGTGACTGGTTTATCTCCGAACCAGTTCAATTTTGAAAATTCAATCTAATTATCGTAAAATTTCGATCTGACCGCAAAAATGGTGGTAGATAACCTGGTTTGTAAATAAACCAGTTTCTCACGATTCGTCTTTTTTTTTTTTTTTTTTTTTTTTTTTCGAAAATCCGAACTCAGTATTGCTTTGTGAAGTTAAAAACCAAACTGTTTCCGAGAAAAAGGGTTCAGTTGAACCGGTTTCGACACAAACTGGTTTCATTTTAAAACCGGCTCGTATGCGATGATTTCTGTATCCGAGTTGTTTTTAGCGCCTCAAAAAACAGGATGTATTAAATTTTACAACAGGCGAGCAACATTTTCAAACTAAAATCAGTTTACTTCGAAACTAGTTAACCGGCGCCCACTTTTACGGCCACAGCGTCCCAAACAACAGCTTTAGACGAATTTTTACGAAAATTCAGAGCAATTTCTGAGATGAAACCAGTTCGCCTCCAAAACCAGTTCAATTTTTAAAATTCGACTCAATTATCGCGGAATTTCGTACACCTCCGTTTTATAGGAGTTGAAAATTAATGCCAGCCTGAAATTTGTCAGAGATAAACCAGTTTCTCAGGCACCTAGTTGTTTTTCTCGAAAATTCGAATTTAGCCTAGTTTTTAATGTTAAAAACAAATCTGCCTCTGAAAACATTTTCGGAGGTTGGATGATAAACTGGTTTCATCTCAAAACCAATTCCTCGCGATGATTTTTATAATCAGATTCGTTTATATTGTCTTAAAAAACATTGGTGCACAAATTTCACAAAAATCAAACCACATTTTCAAAATGAAATCGGTTTAGTTGAGAACTGGTTCACTTATACCAAATTTTACGGCCCGATTCGTGTTTCAGTATTGCGAAAACAGCTCCAAACAAAATTAATAAAAATTTTGAAAAATTGAAACCAGTTCACCTCAGAGACAACCCCATTCGTTTTCATCACTTTAAAAAACGTCGCGCGGTGGGATGGGAAATTTTTTACACGTCATCATTGGACTGACACCAGTGGATGGATTTTGATGGCCTGGAATGACATTAGTGGACTTATTAACATCGAAAGATGTATAATAGCGCATTTTGGAAAAATCGTCGACAGTTGACCGTCATCATTGGACTGCCATCAGTGCACGGATTTTATTAAGGTTTGATTTTATGATTTTAAATTAGAGACTTTTGAAGTTGACTTGTCAAATGTGGACCTTGATCTCGGATTTATTTTATCATTTTGAGAAATGTCGTCATCTGTTGTACCGCCAACAGTTCAGCTGGACTCAGGATGAATTCTAAGATTTCAGGTTGAAATATCGAAAAAAATTAGTTGACCTTGACTCCGGTTGATTTTATCATCTTGAGTAGACATGTCATCCAGTTTCAGGCCCTAGAAGACCATCGCGACCATTTGTGACCATATCAGATATTTATTTTCTTCTCCGAAATTGAAAAATTATTTGCTCAACTCAATACAAACCAAAATCGATCAAATTTGGGAAATAGGCTTGTATTGGCGTACCATTTGTTACTCTTAGAGTGGAGATGACCTCAGATTAAAATTCAGTTGGGCTCAAATTTAAGGGAGGGGGTGCTGTGAGCCTTAAATCGCAAAAATTATTTTTTTTTCAAGTCAATTGATAGAGAATCCAAAGTTGTACAACATATCCAAAAATCAGCCTCCTAGGTCAATCAGGAGCAGACCTATAAGAGTTTTCCCCCTTTTTGACCTTGAAAAAGGCCCGTTCCTTCCCTTTCTCCCCTCCAAATTGAGCTACGAAGTTGAAATGAGATATGTTGTTTTGGTAGGGGCCATGAATGTTTTTTTTGGGGATCCAGATTTTTCGGTCTCATTGCACCCACTTCACAACCCCATAAATGTAATTTTCTGGTTTGAAATGTCGAGGAAAATTAGATGACCTTGACCCCGGTTGATTTTATTACTATAAGTTGAAATGCTGAGGAAAATTGAAGATTTTTAAAGTTGAACCGTAAACAGTTGACCTTGACCTCGATTCATTTCCTGATTTCAAGTTGAAATTTTGAGGAAAATTAAAGAAAGTTGACTCGTCAACACTTGAGCTTGACCACAGATAGTTGAAATATCGTCATCTATTTTCCCATCAACAGTAAAGCTTGACCCTGAATTGATTTCAAGATTCAAAGTTGAAATGTCAAGGAAAAATTAGTTGACCTTGACCTGGGTTGATTTTATGATTTCGAGTTGAATAAAATTAAAGATTTGTAAGTTGACCCATAAACAATTCACCTTGAATCTGGATTGATTTCATGATTTTAAGTCAAAATGTTGAGAAAAATTGGTCGACTTTGATCCTGCTTGATTTTATGATTTTAAATTTAAACGTTGAGGAAAATGACAAATGTTTAGTGGCGGTTTCCTTGATTTTATGATTTCGAGTTGAAATGTTGAGCAGATGTGACAAAAATTATTTATAGACGAACACCAAATACAAGAGTTGAATTTATACCGAGCTTAAATTCTTTCGATGTTTACTGTTCGTTTGTAAACAGTATTAAGTATTTTGTCAAAAATGAATTCAACGCCTCAGAAAAATCTCCCAATGACTAAGTTCTAGATTTTTGGTAATCTAAAAATTTTCCCATCCTATTACGACGCATCAGTACGACAATTTTCACAAAAATCTGAGGTAACGCGATTATTTACCAACACACCTAAGACGCGAAACGATTTCAAGCCAAATAAATGCTAACGATAAGACCAAAAATATACCATTTTCACATACAGACGCACACATTACGAGAAAATTACCTCAATATGAACCGAGGTGATAAAAATTCCAACATATCACATTCATCGTCAGGTCGCATCTTTTTTCATCTTGATAAGTGGGCGGAAAGTTGAATAAAATTAAAATTACATAAAAGTGATTAGATAACGACACCGGTCGGTAATGCAGCGATCGTTATAAAAACATCGTTAATAACAAAAACATAAATACATTGTGATCCGGCGATATGAAAAACTCACTTTTTTACACCGCTGCAACGAACAATTTCAAGTGATCTGAAGACTACTAAAGCTCGCGTTATTATCTGGTAAGTGCCTATTTTTACCTAAATACCTATAAGATTAAAACCTACAAATAAGAATACATCGACATGATAGGAACTACATATCGTCAACTGTCAAGTTCACGTAGATCAGTGTAATGTACACAGAAAAAAACAAACATACAAATGAACACAAACATTGAAAAGTGATAAATAGACGAGTCGTGTGATTGTTTTCAATAATTTGAAAAATAAAATAATAAGCCATCGATGAGATGTTATAATGTTTCTATAGGTTTGGCTGCTAAGTAATAATAAAATCGCGATCATCAATCGTTAACCATATTTTTAATTCGTTTTTTTTTTTTTTTTTTTTTTTTTCATTTTTAAATATAGATGTTGATGAAATGACGATGTCAAGATTCAGATGCCTGCTGCTGGTATCATATTGTTTCATCGGTACTTGTCTTAGTACAAATTCAACAAACAGCGTACCTCCGTAAGTTATCAAATATAAGTACGTGTATTTTAATCATAAGCTAAGAGCATGATTCTTGGCATTTTTTCACTTGAAAGTGACATTGAAAGTCATCTGAATAATCAAGCTACACAAATACTGTTCCCAATGTAACGTACGACATAAGATGAAATTCGTTAGTAAGATATGAGAGAGAGAAAAGGGAGAGGAAGGGAGGGAGGGGGGCTGTGGATCACTACTTGAAAAAAATTCAAACTTACGTACGGTCACGATTTCCAGGAACAATTGTTACCAATGCTCTTTCAAGGACGCATCCACCATACCGGACGTAGACCAATGCTCGTCAAATTTAAGTGAAAAAGATAAACAATTATTACGAGTCATCGAATGCGGTTTGAGAACGCAGTGCTACATTGCAGATCCCTGTCGCCGAGTTAAAAATATCGTCGAGCCATCCATAGCAAAGCCACATCCGTATGAAAGCTACGATTTTGTGATAGTTGGTGCAGGAGTCGCAGGTACCAAAAAAAAAAAAAAACCAATAGCCAACGACACAATTTTCTTCTATATTGATAATATTCATCCAGCGTCCTCTTTCGTGACCTTCGAATCATTTTACAGGATCAATTCTGGCTAGAAGATTGAGCGATAACCCAAACCATACAGTGTTGCTGGTGGAAGCCGGTCCAGAAGAACCCATCGGTCCTTCTGTGCCATATTTTTTTACATCCGCTGTTGGATCTTCGGTTGATTGGAAATTCAAAACTGTGCCGCAAAAAAAAGCATGCCTAAATAACAATGGCGTCTGCGAATGGCCTCGCGGTAAAATGGTCTGCGGTACTGCTTGCATGACAGGTCGGTACTCGGCACGTATAAATTAATATCTTAAGCGACCTGTTTTCAAATTTCAATACAGCAGGGCCCAGAGTGTTCAATAGGTTCATATGTATACGATGAACATTAACAAAAAAAAAAAAAAAAAAAAACACCTAAAAATAGTTTTAGGCCACACAATTGAAAATGGTATTGACTATTGGAATGGTGGGGGAGGGGATCCGAACGAATAGCAATTTTGGCTTTTTATGGAAATAGTACGAACAGTAAAGTCCAAGTATTTGTGAAATGACCTTCTGATACGATATGAGCTCGCTAATTCAATTTTGAAGCCAATTCGCTCCGTCACATTGCCAAAAAAAATCACATCATAGGGAAGGGGATACGGGAGGAGGATTCAATAAAATTTCCTTTTGCTTTCTGATGAGACCATTTCTCGAGCATGATGTCAGATGATTATTCTTTTAAACCCTCCTCCCCTTCTCCACCAAAGATTAAAATTATTCACGGAGCTCAACACCGAACAACTTCAGCATTAGGTTTAAATTGACAGCAGAGGTTGAATACATAAGACAGGGGATGACCTTGAGTCAGAATTCAGTCATAGCCAAAATTTGGAGAGAGGGTGCTATGGGGCAAAAATCGAACATTTTTGAATTAATCGATACACAATTAAAAGTTTACAAATAAAGGATAAAGTTGGCAAAAAATTAATCCAAAATCGCGAAAGGATGTTGGAAAACATATGAAAAGGAACCTAAAATATGAAAAAAAAAACAGTAAAAAATTTACAGAAATACAAAAGTGAAGAAAATTTACTTATAAACGCAAAAAAAATGAAAAATAGCTGAAAACTGTCCAAACGTATGAAAAAAGTTGTTAAACATTACGGAAAATTGGATAAAAAATTGACAAAAATGAGTAAAAAAGAAAGAAAATTAACTAAAAACAATACCAAATTGTTAAAAATTGTAGAAGATTGAGTAAAAATTTGACAAAAATACGAAACAAAATGAAGAAATTTTGGTAAAATATTGATGAAAACTTGTAAAAAAAGGTAAAAATTGATCCAAAATCACTAAAAAAAATGTTAAAAATATATATAAAGAATGACCAAAAATATGAAAAAATGGGAAAGTCATCGAAAATTTATCAAAAATTAGGAAAAAATACTGAAAATTGTCCCAAAATAAGAAAAAATCGTTGAAAAACAGTAAAAATTGAGTAAAAAAGTGACAGATATTCAAAATAAAAGAAAAAAATTGACCGAAATATGAAAAAAAATTTTCAAAAATATAAAAAATCTATGAAACATTATGGAAAATTGAGTGTAAAATTAAGAACATTTACTAAAAATAAGACCAAAGTTGTCGAAAATCGTAGAAAATTGCGTAAAAATTTGATAAAAACATGTAAAAATTTAGGAAATTGATCAAAAATTATGAAAAAGTATTGAAAATTAGGTGAAAATTGATGTAAGGCATCAAAAAAAAAATTGTTACAAAACATCGAAAATCCTGTAAAAAATTGACAAAAATACGAAAAAAATGAAGAAAACCAACAAAAAATCACAAACAATGTGAAAAAGAAGTGAAAATTGACCTAAACTTAGAAAAAAATTACAAAAACGAGTAAAAGTTGCAGAAAATGTATCAAAAATTATGAAAAAGTCTTGAAAATTAGATGAAAATTGATATGAAATATGGAAAAAAGTAGTTGAAAATCCGTAAAAAGTATAAAAAATTGATCCAAAACTACGAAAAAATGTTGAAAAACATTTGAAGAAACCAAAAATAAAAAAAAAATGTTCCAAATAACGTAAAATTGTGTAAAAAATTGATAAAAATATGAAAAAATGCAGAAAATTGGTCAAAAATTATGAAAAAATACTGAAAATTAGGTGAAAATTGAAGTGAAATGTGAAAAAAGATATGGGAAAACTGAAGAAAATCGACAAAAAATCATTGCAAAAAGGCAAAGAAAATTTGGTAAAATAATTAAAAAAACAAACAAAAATTGTAAAAAGTTAATAAAAAATAATGAAAAAGTACTGAAAATTAGATGAAAACTGATGTGATATACGAAAAAAAGTCAAACTGATCCAAAATCACAAAAAAATGTAGAAAAACATTTGAAAAGAGACCAAAAGTATGAAAAGAAAAACCATTAAAAATTTTACAGAAATACGAAAAAAAATGAATAAAACTAAGCAGGAATCACAAAAAAATAAATATGCAAAAAAGTTTGAAAATCATAAAAAACTGGGTAAAAAACAGACAAGAGTCGGAAAAAAATGCAGGAAATTGGTCCAAAATCACGAAAAAGTATTGAAAATTAGGTGAAAATTGAAAGAAGTGCGATAAAAATGGATAACATTCAATTGGTGAGAAATGATTTAAAATATGATAAAAATTGTCAAGGGTCAAACTTTAAACTAATTTAAAACTATGAAATTCAAAAACTCTCAAATATCAAAGCTGAGATCAAGTCGGAAAGTTAATCAGCATTTCAAGAAACACTCAACACGTAATCTCTCTACCATAAAGATTTCAAGTCAATCGAGCAACTTTAACAGCAGTTGGCACGTCAAAAAGACATGAACTCCCAAGCACAAAGGCTAAGCTTTTTGAGCATCGCAAGCTTTACTCGAATTATTGCATCAGAAAAGCACTGAGCTTATATATGCACAAAAATATTGATCCAGTAACTAGAATTTTTTTCGCAAAAATGGTGAACTTGTGAGAAAAATATGCTGTGGCGGGGGGGGGGGGATAAATATATTGTAAGATCGCGATTTTAGGTGATTTTTTGAGCAGTAATGAAATCTAAATCTGATTTTCATCAAATTTCAAAGGTCACACGATGAAGAATCCGAAATGCGAACATAGTATCCTTCATTACCTAGTTTCATTTTACGTTCATAGAAAATAGAATCATAGTCGATCATAAATCAGTCACCATGAAACACCAATCATCAGATCTTGGAACTATCCTAGTTCAGGAAACATGTTAATTCAACACCACATAGAAAAATCTAAAGATCATTCGTATATGCTCCCTCTTGGGCCCTTCAAGACACCCTCCACTCCTCTTCCAACCATACATACATAAATAACATCCATATCAAACAGTCGATCTAATCTACCACCGTTGAAATTCCATCACACAGGTCTCATGTACACCAGAGGCAGTCCACATATCTACGACAGCTGGCAAGACCAAGGCAATACCGAATGGAGCTACGAAAAAACGTTGCATTTTCACAAATTAGCCGAAAACAATACCCAATCACCGGACAGAATCGACGCCGAATACCACGGTTTCGACGGACCAATGCACATCGATAATTTCCCGTATCTTCCAAAAGTAGGCCAACTCATGTTGGACGCAGCTCA
>FIZR01009663.1:0-15160 GCA_900060175.1 Ferrisia virgata | reverse complement strand
AAATCGAATGAATTCGCAAATTGTTATCTAGGCAATGTTGTCAAATATAGGGCACCACAAGGTAGAAACTTACAAAAATCACATGGGCACCAGTTGGTTAGTATTTTATAATTTTTATATTAATTGAAGCGCACCCTGGATAAAAACACTGTGAACTATTTTGACTATAGATATATAAAAGGCGACCATGTGGTGCCCGGGCGAAAATTCGTATTTTGACGTTTCAGAGTGCGGGGATCAATTTCCGACCATTTAAACGCAAAAACGTTGTGGCGCCCGATTTGGGCACCACAACGTTATATACGGGCACCACAGTGACTAGTTATACTTAAAACGGGCACCACTATGACCAAAACTAAATCTATATATATATATATATATGTATGTATGTATGTATGTATGTGTGGTATAGATTCTCTATAGCCAAGTATAGATATATGTACTATAACCTATCTGCTTTGTTAGAAATTTTTAGAGCAAAGAGTACCTATATGAATGGATACGAGTGGTTCGAAGTGATATAAAATCTATACATAAAAGAAGACCTGGCCAGTTGTATGTAGTATTTCGTATAAGTATAGATATAGCTGAAAGATTGCATAGGCGTTACTTGCATGTACGACATGTTAGTATATATGAAGATGTTTGTACGAGCTGGCGACCAAGTTAAAAACACACTGTGGTAATAATTTTACCCATTTTGGCATCCAAATGTACGCTACGTCGATGCTGAAAAAAAAATATAAGCTTTGCATGGTTTACTTTAGAAAAAAACGTTACATTTACTGATGTGCAAAGAAACATGTTGAAAGGATTTTGTTTAGTGAGGCGAAAAAAAAAAAAAAAAAAAAAAAAAAAAAAAAAAAAAAAAAAGAAAAAAGAACAACGAAAAAACAAGAAAGTGTTAATTTAATCGACGCGACGTTAAAATGCAAAAAAAAACACGGTTTTTGCTTTAATACGGCGCTAGCTTCGTTTGCACGGATTATAGAAGTTGTTATTTATACCCATTTAAATTGTGACAATAGGGAACAAGTCGTTTGGAGCTCTAAGGTAATAAAATTCTTAATTTGCTTCTATTTTAAAGTTTCAACTTTTTTCATAAGAATATAAAAATACTTGTATTATAAAGTTAATTCCATCTCTGGATGGTTTGCTCGTAAAACTCGAAATTATCGATGTCATCTATTTCGTAATTTAAATTCTAGAATGATTTTTCTTCCTTGCAAAAATATGCACGAGATGAGTTTTTTTCCACCGACACCCAGATGCTACTGTACAGAAGTTTTACGTAAGAGTATATGAGTTGAAATTTACCTACGATGGCACGATGTATTAAAAGGGATTAAAATGTAAATGAGAAATCGGCTTGTATTTTGTCAAACAGTTTGTTTTAATTATTCATCGATCTTCGTCCATTTGTGCTCGCGAATTAAATGAAAATTGGTCAAATTCAGTTACACACCTACATCTACTCATACATGACAGATATTAGCTCGGCTTTGTTTGTTAAAATATAAAAGATATAATGGAAAATTTATCACGAGTTGTAAACGAGGGTACATGACGACAAGGTAATAGCCATTCGCTTCTTGTACTCCAAATTTTTGCAATCGACGTAGAATAGCGACATTTGAGATGGAATAATTTATGAAGTTTGTATAATTTATTGATAAAAATTATTTTAAAATAGATTTTTCAAAAAATTCAAAGTAATTACGTACGATCAAAGAGATCGATAGAAAAATTTCCCATTTTTCTGTCTCTTCATCATTCGAGTTTGCAGCATCCTAAAAGACCAACTTACAATTTATTTTATTTAAGCCACGAATTCGAAGTTGTAACCAATCACAACTCCGGTTATGAATTATCATTAGCTTTTCCTGGTGGCGTTGACAATGTCACACCCTTGAACATGCAATCTCGAGGGATAAATGTATAATTTGCTTATAGGTCCTGTTGGTGCTTTTGTTTGAAATATGACTGCTAAAATATTGTGGATGTAAATGACTTATTTTTCGAATATTCCGCGCCCAACTTTGGTTCTAATATAAACTCTTTACGATGTGCCGATTTTTATCATCAATGTTGTATTTTATCAATATTTTAATAAGCAATTCGTGATTCACTCTATCAAAGGTTTTCTCATCGTCAATGAAACACGCAATGGCGTCCCTGTTTTGCATTCACGGCTCTTTGGATTACAACTTTGAGCAACGAAATTGCATCTCTGGTACCCTTCTTTGCAACAAATCTGTACTTTATGCTATTGGAGGATATAAAGCACCGTAAACTGAAGTACATCGCTCATAAGTTATGGGAAAATGGTGTATTCATGTTAGCAGTCTAAGGGTGAAATCAGGGGATCATAGGAAGAAGATCGGAACTTGTAATTTGAGGATGGGACGTGGCACTATTGGCTCTCACTGTGGAGTTTGGTATCTGCGCAATGTGGTGGTGGGACACATGGTTCCTGCTGGTGCCTTTGGGTACCAGTAGCAATGTTTGTGAGTCAGTCTCTTCAAGTATCTCGTCCCAGTAACTTGTGTTGTTACCACATATACCCTTATTGAATTTATATACCAAACTTCAAGTTCCTGGTTCAATTTGGATGGGAAATATACATGCAAAAAATAAGGAACCCGACTAAAACTCTACATTTCCACAGCCATGAAGGGGTGCAATGAAAGTAAAAAGGCATCTAGGGCCTCTAATAAATCCATTTTGAAAATTTCCCATTTGAAGGCAGGATATGCGTAGAACAGCTCTTTTTCAAAGTCTAAAAGCGAGGAAATTCTCTTTTCTTCCCTCCTAATTGACGTTGGAGGCTGATTTTTTAATGTAATGTTATACCATCTTTGATTCTCTATTCACTGATTTAAAAACAATTTTTTCATATTTAGCCTCTCAGTCGCCTCTCCTAAATTTAGGCATAAGGGCATAATTGAATTTTGACCTGAGCCCATCCCCACTCAAACATATCAGATCCGCTGCTAACCCAAGTCTATGCGGCTCAAATTTGACCGATTGAAGTACGGTAAATGTTTTTTAGTTTCCAGGGGAGAGGGAATGGGAATAAAAAAATAAGGAAAAAATATCTGATATCTGTCAGTGGATAGTCTGTAAAAGCTTCGTTTTCAAAAACAATATGACAGAAAATAAGGCTAAAAATACTCTTTCTGAGAAATGAGAATAGACAGAAAAATTATGTTATATTTTTACAGCTTTGAAAAATAAAATAGGCTAATGCCTTATTTCATACCAAATAATTTTATGAATTAACTATATGAGCTGAAGATTATAATATTCATCCAAATCTATAAGAATTATGAACTACTCGAAAAATTCAAACAATAAAATATGTACAATCAGCAGAATGTAATAAATGTATCCAAAGTTTTATACAATTTTTCATATTTTCAACTTTATCCTATAAATCAGAAGATGTTGGTACGAGAGTCGAAAAAAATATTCCGAGGAACCATTTTTTTCCCTAATACTTACATCCAAAAGCCGTAAATTTCAAGTTAATTCAAATTTTCACAGTAATTTATTACAGACGTTAAATAAAATATGTATAAGGTTAGGCTGCGACCATTAATTAATCTGTAATAAATAAGTATTCTATCAACAGGTTTTCCTCGAATCAGCAATATTATAGATTGTTACAATTTTCGTAGATTTTTTTCATTTCTTATTTGATATTTTATTTTATCCCAGTTCACGTTTACGAATCAGTTTCTAAATGAAATTATAAATCATTTTATTTTATAATAGTCTTTGTGCTGGCATATGTTTTCGTACGCATGCGCAATAAGTTTATATCTTAAAATATGTATTCTTATAAATTATCATGAAAACGTTACTGAATTTGAATTCAAGTATGCGTAGGTGGAAGAATGAAAAATGAGATTTTTCGTAAATTGAAACTGTACACGGCTGAGTGGTTCAAGATATGCAAATTAATCGCGATTCTATTTTGAATTTAATTACGTTCAGCTGTAGGATATTTATTGAGAGAACATCTCCGAGTATTTGGAACATTTTCCATATCTGCGATATTGCCATAAGTATATACACAGAGTTTTAGCATAGTGCGCAAATTCATAAAATGCAAAACACCAGAAATGTAAGCAAATTATGGACATTAGAGTGTATAGTAATTGTTATCTTAGTGAAGCTTCGCTGGTAGATATGTATTGTTTGTCCTGGAGGTTGCAGCAGTGTGTTTTTGTCTTGGCTAAGCTCAGACTAATGTAATCAAAGATGTCACCTCAGCACTAACGTTTGTCATATTCCATTTCATATGTTACCTATCTGCAACTTGCGCATAAATCTAGCAAGTTTTCTCGCATTTGAAGTTTAAAAGTTACTGTCGCATTAAAGATGAGAGCTGTGTTTGACAAATTGAGTACGTTAAATTAGTGCACTGAGAGAAACACGAAGGAATAACTATGATCCAATTGACTAATAGATAAACTTTTAGAAAGGTAGAAATAAGAAAGAGGAGCAGATAACGTGCCGTAGCTCAACACCAATGGTTGAAGTACTCAATATCCAATATAAATGTTCTACAATGACCGTGCAGAAAGGTTAAATTCATACAGAATGATGTTAAGTAACTACTACTTTAACACCAGAAGGCAGCCCTCAAAAGCATAGAGTACTGAGAATCAACTTTCAATCTTTAGTGAAGATGCAAGAATGTTGAAAGAGATGGATTTTGAAGTAAATAATTGAAATCTCATAAAAAACGTATTTTGAATGTTTATAATCCGTTTCCTTTCTTATCGGTTCCAATCCTAAGCAGTGAAACTCAATAGAGCTAGTTCATTACTAGTATCTTGCCGCCTTGATGTAAGATTGTACAACTTACCTTCACATTCCAATATATAATGGTGTATTCTGGGCTGGATAGGTGTTATGTATATTTCCACAAAAGTAATGTTTATGCCAATCAACCTGAGCTAATAACCATTACCTGCCCAAGAAAACCTTGGTCGATTTTATAGTTGAAAACCTAAAAGAAATTCTCCGAGACACTCCAGTTTCTTCATGTATTGAGTTCCACAGTAAGGACACCTTTTGCGGTTTCTTGAGTCAAATATGCTCTAAAATTGATGTGGCAACTACGTTTTTGGCTCGCTTCTTCTAACTTCTTGACACATTAGGTGGTGTCATTTTCGATGCTGGCGATGGCAGTCTAGAAGTTAGCTTATTCGGAGTTTAATCATCCAACACCAAACAGCTACGCCAAACATCTCCATACATATCTCAATTTGGAGGTGAGATATGCGAAGGATAATTGTGAAAAACATCAAAAACGGAATTTTTCGATTCGAATTTGATGTGTAGGCGAGAGTTGGGATATTCGGTCGCCTAAAAAAACTGATTTTCAATTTAACTATACTTTCCTCCTGCGCCTGAAAAAGTGATTGGTATCCACTTTCTACTGGACCCAACTTGACTGAATATGTCTTTTTTTTGGCACTGTAATGAGGTACAATGGGACAGCGATCTGAACCTCATTCTTGCTCAATTAGTGGAGGAGGTATGTGAAGGACTAACTCAAAAAACATAAGTAACTGAACCTAACTTGATCGAAGAACCATTTTTCTGGGATGTTAGATGGTGTAATAAGACTGAAAAGTGAAACCACCAAAAAATCTTGTCTAGCACACTTACTGAATCTATACAACAAGTCTTCAGGCTCCATAGCTCAACTTCTGAATTTAATACTTTGTTAATAGTCTATATGCTTGTAAGTTTGTTAAGTTAAAACTAGCGCTACCTTCAGTTTCAATGTTTTGTTAGAAAAAATACCGCAGAACTATTAATCACACCGGTTTGTGATTATCTGTGTTTCCATAGGATTCTTTGTAGATCAGGGTCCTTACTGCAGATCTGCACTGTAGTTCTTTCAGTGGCATAGCGTGAGGTAAAATTAAGTTTAAGCAGTATAACTATTGAAAAAAAAAGTTATTTACATTTTAACTCAATCTTAGCGCACCATTGAATCATTTATTAGTACATAAGCAATTCAATGAATGCTTACACAAACCTGTATCCACCACTGAACGCATTTCCACTTTTGCTACCACCAACACTAGCCAGTACCTATAGAATCTATTTCACTTCTGTTCAAATTTAATTAAATATTATATATTATTAACTGAAGTACCAAAATCAATGAGCATGATTTATTTTAAGAATGTGTTCAGGATTTCATTTGGTGTATAAAAAATAATAGATAGAAAAATTGGTTGTTGTATTGATCAAACTTACGCTAGCATAGTGTTGAACCATTTGTTGGTACGTAAGCAATTCGATGAATGCTTACCCAAACGTGTTTCCCCCACTTAGCGCATTCCCACTTTCATTCCCTCCAACACCCACCAGTACCTACAGTTCTACAAGATATAAATAGTAGGGGCAATGTTCGTTATTCTGCGTTGTGAGCAAGACGTCTATTGCTCACTACACGAATAGAATGAACAGACGAATTATAATTATATTTGTAGTCTTTTATAGTCTTGTTTTACATTTTTGAATTTATAAATATTAGCAGTAATTTTTTTCCAAATTTTATAAGTGTAAGCACTGCTTACATTGCTTGCATGGATGGATACCACTAAGTTCTTTCCAAAAGTAGGAAAGTAACTACCTGAGAAATATTAAATTCTCTCGATTTTTACCTGATATTTTCCATCGGTTGATTAAAAATTCATCTCGCATAATTTGCTCATATTCAAGGTTTGGGTTTTCAGCATTCAAGTACGAGGTCATTTCCATTTTCACCAGCCACGCGATTCAATGACAAGGGCAAATTCTCTCCGCAGATTCATTTTCATTAATTTGTTTTGAAAATTTGAACGAGGTTAATTATTCAACGTGCTAATCTGCACGATATACGCGTGTACGATTATGACGTATATTTCAGCGAGTAAAAGCCGCAAAAGATATTTGTAAACCTGCGGAAAAACTAACCGTAATAATGATTTCCATACACACGGTGTTGTTATCAAGTTTCTACAACAGCTATACGCAAATTATAAAAGTCACTCCGGCGCTAAAATGATTATTAATTTAATTTTTAATTAGCATCACACGTAGTAGGAAACTAGTAGGTATTCCTACGTCGACGAGAAAGTGTTAAAAGGTCTGAACGTATGAGCTGTTAATGGTTTTCGGTGGAAGTTTCCACGGGTAGGCAGACTAGGCACTAGATGTACATGTACGTGGAAAATTTTAGCTTTTAATACTTTATTGGTGGACGACGAGACGCGACTTCACAGGTAGGCAGGGGCCGGTTAATATAGCGACTTACCGAGACCGAGGTTTTATTTTGAATGTAAATTGGAATATTATTCGACTCTATTTGTACTCGATTATAGAAATCATCAGAATTACTCCGTCGCGCCGCGCCGATTACAAGGAGCGACTGTACTGCACTTAAATTTGCTTTTATAACTTTATAACCATCAATAGAAAGGGTTACGATTGTAATATCTTAACAAAGTTTCTTGGTGTTGATAATTTTCTCTGTAGAAAACTCGAATTCAACTTTAAATTATAAGCCTCTCTGTTGCAGAGAAAATGCAGAATGTCTAATTAGTTTATCCGAGTTCATAGAAGTTATGTTATGAAGCAATTCCGTCATTCCTAATTCGTATTCATTTTACCGCGTTTTGTATTAACTGTTAACGAGAAACACAATTTGTTGGTCGCTAGACGCTGATCACTACTGGGTTAAAATTTATACAATTAGATTTTTTTTTTTTGTTTTTGCATTGGTTAAGTAAAGCAATCCGCGCAGTGAAGCGTGGTGGATAAAGTATTAATCAAGTTCATCGAGATTTATGTCTAGCGATGCTGCGGTTATTTTTTCCGCGCAGATGAGAAAATCACCTGAAAAAAATAGGTATTTCATTTCTCGTTGTATTTTTCAAGGGTACATACATTCGAGTCTAAGCCCAAATTCCAAATGACTGTTTATTCGAAGAATTTATTGGAATTTTCTTAACGTTCGTTTAATTGTAAAAGTAAAAGAATGCTGAAGAAACTTTCGAGGGAGTTTATTTTCGGCACGAACGCGAATATTTAAATTAATCTAACGATTCGATGGTTCAGCCTAACAAAATGTTGCCTTAGAACTTCATCCTTATGGAATCAACCTAGCCCAACAAATATCTCCTGTTATAACTGCGCCGAGCTTCATACTCGAGCGAATAAAACCAATGTCTGGAATCTTTGTTTAATTAAGTACATGCATCCGAAAGCTAAGCCACAATAATAGGCTATGCTATTGGTTCAACCGCTTGCTCAAAGCGAATACGATCGCAAAAGTAATCTAAAATTAATCAACGTTTTACGTTTGAAAGAAAAAAAAATCCATTTTACAAGTTTCTGTAGTTCGTTGTAGGCTCAACTGTAAGTATATAGAAAAGCGAAGAATCTACTGCATTTAAAATTCTATCAGCTTAGAAATAAAAATTGAAGAACATACTAGAGTTTTCGACTCCCTAAGGTTGAATTTTCACCTCGTTATTTAAAATTTCATCCAAATATGTTTTTTTCATTCGTCGTAGTTGATAAAATTTTTCTTCGGATGTAATCGAAAACCACAAATAGAAATTTAAATGTAACTAGCGTTAAAAATGGTATCACTATAATGGCAACTTTTCGATATAAAATCAACTCTAACGAGCCGAACATCAAAAATTACTACTCTCCAGAGTATCTACACCTTTAAACCTTTTAAATTAGGCTTAGTATTTAATTCAGTTTGCCAAGTTAGCGCTTTTCAAAGGCGATGTACTGAAAATTACATCGAGTGTTACTTTTATATGATCTTCATAAATGAAAAATGAATTCTGTCTACCATGCAATAGCCAATTTGGCATAACCTATGTAAATATTGTACTGACTGTTGGTCAATTTTTATTCAATTTTTATTGATTCGATGTTCACTGGGCTTTTTACAAGTACAAGTACATGTACGTACATTATACATATTGTTATTTCATTAATGCGTCTTTTGTAAAACGATACGTACTGTTGAGTTGATAGTTACGTAAATGGTTTTACATGCGAGTAATTTGCTTGTAAAGGTGCTTAGTTGAATGATTTTGTAACGAGGCCTTTTGAGGCACCTAATTGAATTGGTGAAATCTACAAGCGATGAATAGCTTTTCTACGATATTTATTTAGATTGATAAGAGATACGGATTGCGGAACTATTTTTTGTTACCAAATTCTTTACAGAAACATTTTGGCTTTCACATAGGATAGCCTTATGTGCCTCTATTCAACATCCCTTTCTTCCCTCCTGTAAATGCACAGAAAAGTGTAATGTGAACTGAATAGTGCTCCACTGCGGAAGGGAATGATTTTACCTCAGCACCAGAATCTTTCTTCGCCTCATCAAGAGGTTGGAATGTAGATATTTGATATTTCTATAAATAAATATTTACCTTGAAATAATTCATGAACATAACTTATACTTGAAAAATTGGTCAAAAAAACATCTGAAATATGCATAATTGGAAAAAATGATTTTTTTTCATTTTTGATCACTTGAAATATCTACAATGAACTCAAATTTCTAGACCATAATTAGAGGAGCAGAATGTAATCTCTCCCCAGGTAGCATACGATGGTCCTTCATACAGAAAAAGTATGTATAGGTATATATATATATACTGGGTGTTTCGTCCAATAACACCTCCTTCATACCATAAGTAGAGCAATACAAGTTGGACTCATGTAGCATGAGTTGCGTATCCAAAACTTTGCAGGGGCCGTGCTAAAGGCATTAACATTTTTTATGCCAGATATTAATTTTTGTCCCCCCCCCACTCCTCGAACATTAAAATCACCTACTCTGCTCGATACCCAGTAAAATCGTTCCAAATCGGTCAATCAGCTCAGTTCGGCGGCGGATTAGATGTATATGAGTGGGGATGAACTTGGGTAAAAATTCAGTTTTGCCTCAATTTGGGGAGGCAATGCTGAGGAGTCAAAAACGCAAAAATTGTCCCTTTTTAAGCCAATTGGTAGAGAATCCAAAATTCGCAGCCCCAAAAAAATTGTTTTTCAATCAATTTTTTGAGTTTTTTTGTAGTTTTTTCTTATTTTTTGAGTTTGTTCTTTGCATAACCCCCTCTCCCTCCAAATTGAGCTAGGAAGTCGAAATTAGGTATGTACATTTAGTAGGGACCCTAAATGTACTCTTTGAGATTCTCGACTTTTCAGCCCCATTTCACCCTCTCACAGCCTCAAATATGTGTTTTTTTTTCAATTTTGATCAAAAACTTCAAATCAAAAATCAAAAACATTTCAGCAAAAATGTCTCGTTCACAAAAAAATCTTTGTCAAACTCACCAATTTATTCTTAACTTTATTCAACTCATAGACATTTTAACATGAAGCGCAAAATAAATTAATTTTTTATTTTATTTATTTTTTTCTCAACTTTTTTTGTTTTTTGATTATTTCTATTTTAACTTTTTTCATTAGCCTGATTTTCTATGTTTTATTGTCAATGAAATCCAGTCTATTACAATCTATCGACCAACGGTGGCGGGGGGGGGGATATCAACAAAATCCGTTTTGGAGTCCTAGAAGATCATTAAAATGATTCTTAGCCATGTCATATATCTATTTTTGTCCCCCTCACCCCACACATGAAAATCGCTTACTCTGCTCGATACCGAACAAAATCGCTCCAATTCGGTCAATCGGTTCAGTTCGGCGACGGATTAGATATATATGAGTGGGGATGAACTTGGGTAAAAATTCAGTTTTGCCTCAATTTGGGGAGGCAATGCTGAGGAGTCAAAAACGCAAAAATTGTCCCTTTTTAAGCCAATTGGTAGAGAATCCAAAATTCGCAGCCCCAAAAAAATTGTTTTTCAATCAATTTTTAGAGTTTTTTTGTAGTTTTTTCTTATTTTTTGAGTTTGTTCTTTGCATAACCCCCCCTCCCTCCAAATTGAGCTAGGAAGTCGAAATTAGGTATGTACATTTAGTAGGGACCCTAAATGTACTCTTTGAGATTCTCGACTTTTCAGCCCCATTTCACCCTCTCACAGCCTCAAATATGTGTTTTTTTTTCAATTTTGATCAAAAACTTCAAATCAAAAATCAAAAAAATTTCATAAAAAACGTCTCGTTTTCAAAAAGTGACTTCCAAGGCTAAGAATATTTATGTCAAACTCACCAATTTATTCTCACATTAATGCTAAAATCAATCATTTTTAAAATTTTAAAATTTAAAAAATTTTTTTCTAATTTTTTTTATATTTTTTGCTCAACTTTTTTCGTTTTTTTATTTTTTTATTAGTTCCACTTTAACTTTTTTCAATTTTCATCAAAAACTTCAAATCAAAAATCAAAAACATTAAATGCAATTGGAAAGGCAGACACGTGTTCATACATTTCAACATTGTTTTATTTTTATTTTGAATTTCATCCGCCAACCACGATCTGGTAGTAAATTTAACCAGCTTTTTCACTGGTGTAATTAAAATCGTGAACAAGTTATCTCCTAATGGGCCATCAATGCAACATCGTTTCATATTCAATGATAAAAACATTAGAAAAGATTTAAATCGCAATTATTCTCCAATTTTACTTTAATTGAGATTTTTTATGGAATTTAAACGACCATTAATTAACAATTTTTTTAG
The DNA here is from genome assembly GCA_900060175.1 of Ferrisia virgata. Lineage (NCBI taxonomy): Eukaryota > Metazoa > Arthropoda > Insecta > Hemiptera > Pseudococcidae > Ferrisia > Ferrisia virgata. Next base: position 3,470 of record FIZR01009663.1, on the reverse strand, counting down.
CTTTCAACTGCCAATTCATGCGAGCACAAAAATTATCCAATCTATTAATTCGAGTCGAGTGGAAAAAAGAAAGAGAGGGAATAATTCCGACGGAGGAAGCGCCTTTATAGAGAGAAATAAAAATGAAAAGGGACGAACAAAATATCACGGATACGAAAAAGGTTTAAGTCGAGTAATAATTTCGACGAAAATCATTCTTTTGAGAATACCGAGTAACAAACAGAACACATCAGAAGGCGGCGCGCGGCATGTTACATAGTATAACTTCATCCGAGCGTATATGGTCCTACAGTAGGATAGTTTATGACGACGACGACGACGACGACGAGGCAAGCAAAAATCACTGACTCGAGTGCTCATCTCGATGCATCATTATAAACGCACGTATTCGTATATTCAAAATTACTAGGTAAAAAGAAGAGACCTCCCTCAATAAAGCCACTAAAGCCACGTGATTGTCGTCGCGAAGCTGTAAGCTGTATGTAGTATATAGGTAGACCTACTAGATACGTACCTATTTGACATTGTACGGTTCGATTTGCTCATCGTCTGTTTCTTTTGAAAGTGGATGAGTATGAAGCGCGAAATTCGAGTGTAGCCTCCCCCTCCCCCTCCCCGTACAGCATGTGCGGGTAATGCGTAGTCATTTTTATGAACGTCGACAACGAATGAAGTATCATTGCGGATAGACCGCGGATGTCCTGGATGCTATGCGACGACATGGTGTGTGTTGCGGGGGAGAGGAGGGCGACGAGGCGCGGGGCGGCACGACGCGACGTCTACTACCCTTTAACAATACGTTCCCCCTAGTTTTAAAGGCTTCAAATAGTAAGATAAACTACCCTCTATCGTACCGTTTAATGCAGTGTAGTTTATCTAACCTTTTATACCCCTAGTAATTCGATTATTTACAAAGGAAGAACATTACTGGAGAAAATGTAGATGTGTCTTTAAGGTTTCAGTTCAACAACTTGTTAACTTTATTTGCTGCTTTGATAAAGCGAAGATTTTCTTACCTTGAAATACTACGTATGTGTCGGCTGCTTTCGCATTGCAGATACGTGAACAGCGACAAAAGTCGCACGCTCATGGATACGCTTGACAGAACTGCAAGTAAATCCTTTATTTTACCTACTCGCTGTGTCGTCTTAGCTTCATATAGCTAGATACACCTATTTCATTCAAGATGATCGTCGACTTTATACACGTAGCAGCAGCCTAACTATACATACCTAGTACCATTACCTCTATATATATATATATATATATGCGACGACGATACTCTTACTGCTATGCTCCACATCGTATTGTTCTCTTTGGCTTTAAACTGAGAAAGCGATCGTTTTCAACGCGTAAATTTGATTTCAACTTATTTTCTATTGTTGCCGATAAAAGTTTTCTATGTTGGAAAAAAGAGAAAAACTATATGTACGTCGATGGTACGTAGAACGTACGTCGTTGCATTGGAAACTTCTTAAAGCAAATCGCAGTGTTCAAAGGCTCGCATTTAGTTCAGCATCAGTATAAGCGGTTCTAAAGTAAATAAATAAATTACGCTTTTGTATTATGTTTCGTGTGTACTTTTCACATCTTACTTACCTAATAGTGTAACTTGTGCGAGAAAATCTTTCGTTACACATCTACATATTTTCAAGCCTTACCAAATCCGTATCAATTTAAATTGCTGCAATTAAATTTTTTTTTTTTTTTTTTTACGAAAAATCTCGGCTAGATATTTGAAACAGAATGAGTATAACTTGCCACAAAAAGAGCATTTTTATATTGCGATTTTTTGGAGAATTTTCGCTACACTTTTTCGTAGATACGAGTAGATTTGGCTCATTATTTTTTTATTATACGCAAGTAGAACGTGTATTTTTCAATCAGTGGTATGACGTGTGCTTGACAGTCGGAGAAATTTATTTTTGAATAAGAAATTTTCAACAGCTCTCTCGCGCTTAAGTACATTTTTTTTTTTTTCGTTCTTTAGAAAGAAAAAAAAAAACACAAATCTCGAAAACTGAGAGAAAGGTTTTTTCGACTTCGAGACGTATAAATAGGCCAATCTACCTACTTGAGGATTTTTCAATTATTTTTCTCATTGTTTATCGTCTGAGTTGTTGGCGAATGTCGTGAAAATGAGTTTTATTTTGTAATATGAATTTTTAATGGTTTACGCAGATGTCTACGTGTTATAATTAATTCAATTTTTCATCATTGAAATCATCCAAGTCCTTTAGAAATTCTCGTTTCTGTTTTCAAAACACCAAACGTAGATTCGTTGGATAAATTTGGTCTCGACGGTTTTTTTTTTTTTTTTTGATATTGGAAAATTGTAAGGTTTGAATGTACGAGTACGAAAAATAAATGCTATGGGTGGCATGTGATGTTTTTCCGAAATAATTTTCGTTTTAAATGACGGTGAAATCTATGTACATCGTACTACCTTGACCTATCAGTAAATTATAATTAATGATTTATTTATTTTTTCACCCAAGGTTATGCAAACAAAGAATAGAGAGTATAATATTACATCTTTAGAAAAATCTTTCTCTCTTTTGAGGTATTTCACCACAAAAAAAATCCTGACAAAAATATATGTTATAAATATGAGTCTACTCAGGGCCGGATTAAAGGAGAGCTGGGGGAGCTACAGCCCCAAGTTTACCCGTTAGGTACCTTTTTTGGAAATTTTAGCCAACCAGTCAGTACAATAGTGCAAGGTTGAAGGTATTTTTGAATGAAAAATTCCACTCAAGCCACAACAGTCTAGCGGCCTTAACTTTTCAGATATGTGAATTGATCAAATTTTTCCAAAAATTCATTTTTCAGCCATTAAAAATAAGTTTTTTCCAATAATTTTCGCCCTTACTTCGCTCAGGCATCCACATACCAACGTTTGGAATTCTATGTGCTTACAAAATGAATGAAAAATTATATCCAGGAGCGCGCGGGGGGTGGGAGAGAAAACCGGGACCATCAAAACTGCTATCAGTTCCGGGGCTCACCTATTCTTAATCCGGGCCTCGGTCTACTCCGTAATGTATATTTCTTTCGTGGTTCGCGGTTTGAAACAACGCGTAGTTTGGGGCGGATCGAAAAAAAAACATACCTCGACTTTAACCAAACTCTCGTAGGTGGTTAACTTTCAGTTGAAAACCCACCATAGAAAATTTTGTAACCCTAGCTCAAAGGGGAGTGGAACAATAGGTCCTCATAGTATGTCATTTTCGAAAAAAACACAGTTTCGCATCATTTCACCTCCTAAAAGTGATGTAAGACTTCGGTCACAGAGCTGAAAAAGTACGATTTTGAGTTTCTACATCTCCCTGTACCATTGGCATCTCGATCCGATACCACTTATAACCACCTACCAGGGGGTTGAAATGTTACAGATTGTAAAAATCGACGTATTTCATTTTCCAAAAAAAAAAAAACAAAAAAAAAAAGGATTTTCCAGTCAATAATGG
>FIZR01009660.1:0-13422 GCA_900060175.1 Ferrisia virgata | reverse complement strand
GCTAACTCGAAAACGAGAAAAATGCAGATGTTGCGTTTTGCAATCCACCTCCTCATATATCTGGCCTCCAATTTCTGGTAGGGAGTTTAAATTTGAAATGTAGGTTTAGCTTGTGTTCTAAAAACGTTCTTTTGACGGTTTCAACTAACAACTACCCCCACCATTAATTAGGAAGAAATGCCATAGAGTCCAGTTTTTTTTTTTTATTTCCTCGAATGAAATAACTAACTTAACACAATGCTGAAATGAGCAATTGTCCGATCAAATTAAGACTAAAAATGGCTGGAATTATGAATTAGAAGTAGCTTCGTTCTTGCAACAATATAGTTTATTCAATGCCATTTTACGACGTTCCTATCAACTTATGAAAAAAAATTGTAATGAACTATTTTATTTAAAATTTTTTTGGCTACAATTTTTGTTTGAACTTTTTTTCTGTATCTCAATTATGGCTGGAATTACTGCAAAAAAAAAAAACACATTTGCAGGGAATAAAAAATGCTCCACTAGAATTTCTGATACATTGTTTGAGTCATGGTAAACAATAATGCTGTAGAAGAAAATCTAACCAAAAATCATTGATTGTTATTATTATAATTTGACTGGACTACTGAACTATAATGCATTGCGATGCCTTTTTTTTTTTTAACCCTTTATTTTTCACAGTAAGAATAAAAATTCATTAGGACAGTAATTACCTGTGATAATCTGTAATCATAAAAATTTATGACATTTTGCTTTATGAAAGATCACACGATAAACAGAATATTATAATTTTTACGATCACGAAGTTGGGTCGATTCCAAAATGAAATTATCTTCGAATCGTGTTTTAATACAAATTGTTTCTTGGTTTTTCTCGTGTTAATACATACATCAGCCTATTTATCGCTCATCACAAGAATACTGATTCATTTCGTAAAGACTAGGTATATTTAAAACGTAAAATTCTATCAGTTTTTATTCCAAAAAATATCAATACAGGGAAGGGGAGGGAGGAAATACAAAGAGGACGATCCAAATAAAAAATTAAAAAAAAAAAAAAAAACCTACGAGCCACGTAGGTACGAATACACCTCACGTACGTGTACGTTAGCACGTCAATTTCAACTTGCCATTAATACCCATTAATTGGTGAAGGAAAAAAAATGGCACTGTCACTTCGACCAGCTCGAATGTGTAAACGATATCGTTCTAGGCTACAAAACGAACGCGACGAGCAAATCACACAAAACTAGAAAAATTTCACATTCGAGTCGACATAGGAATTTCAATTTTAAAAGCGATAATTTAATTTGGGGTTGTTCGGGGGTAGCGAGCGTGAACAAGATGTAAGACGAAGAGTGAGGGGGCGATGCTCGATATGGTGTTTTAATATACACGATACCGAACACGACGATATCAATAGGGTGACGGTGTCCGTCTCGTTTTTCTAATTTTAATGGTACTCGTACCTACCGCTCGCTTGTCCCAATGACATACAGCTTGAGCTCTCGAGTAGAAGTATTTTTTTTTTTTTTTTTTTTGCCACGTTTATCTCCGTATATAATAAATACGTGTACGTGTGCATGTGCCAAAATATGATTTATTTGGCAGATACCTCGGACGTGTAAATTTTCACGATAGTAGCGTCCTCGTACCATGTACACGTCACTTGCTATGCTCGTACTATACGAGTTTAGTGTGTTATTTTAACGTCATAACGCGTAACCCATACCCTAAAATTGCAACGGTGTGGGCATTCTACAGTTTGGAATAAGAAAACAAGAGAAAAAAAAATTTGCAAAATTATCGGTATAATATTTATATTTATTGTTGTAGAATGATTAAATTTGACAGTGTAAAATATTTTTCAAAAAATGTTTACGATTTGGCGGTATAAACGACGGACCATATGTATTTATTTATAATGATAAGAGAAGGGTGAGCGCGAAATTCGACCTATTGCAAAATACCATTACGTCGTACATCTACGTAGTATATCGAGTACATTTTTAAAATTTCAATTTCACGAAACTCGTGTAAGCTACTTACACGTGTTACGTTTGTGGTAGAAAAGAAAAAAGAAAATAATAGAAAAACGTCAAGTTCGCTTTGTACTTACGTACTCACAACCACGAATGTTACTTAGGTTAGATAAAGAAAAAGGGTACGGTATAATTTTCTCGTTTTGCTTTCGATGCTATTTTCAACCGACCTTTTCAACGAATAATTTTCATATGTGTTGCTCGGTGCGAAAACAATACCATCCTTATATTACCTATACTTAATTTTAAGCATACCTGTATACCGACATATCTCGAGTAATTAATAACATTTTACAGGGTGATAACATTATACCCTACAAGATAGTTTTAAAGCTATAGAAGAATAAACGTTTATTTACACGTCGTCATCGTCGTCATTTACTAACCTGATTTTCTACGTCATATTGCCAATGAAAACTAACCTAGTACAGTCTATCAAACTACAACCAACGAACAGGGAAGGGGGATTATCACTGAAATCTCTATCTCAGGCCACGTTAGATATTTATTTTTATTCCTATATTAACCCAGTCAATTCATCAAAAAAAAAGGCTAAAATGGAAATAAATGGTACCTCCGAGATTTTGGCTGGAAATTGTTCGCAGTGGTCTTGATAAGCACTCTTTAAAACCTCACATCCCTAAACAATATGCTTTCTCCTCTGAGGGGGGGGGGGGGGGGGAGACCTGTTTTAAAAGGGGGGGGGGGGGGGGGGGGTGAGACCTGTTCTAAAATTTACTTTTTGCCCAAAATATCGGAAACCAAGCGATTCATTGACAAAATAGTTACATAAAATTGTATTCTTGATAAAATTTCCTTTAAAAAGATACCAAGTTTGATCCATTTTACTCAAAAGGAATGGTCCAGAAGGGAGGTACAGAAATGACGTGATTTTTACTATCACTAGATTATTTGAAAATTTAGCGCAAAATTCAAGTTTTACGCCTGGAAAATTTTCGAAAGCAGATTGTAGCATCGATTTGACACGAAGAGAGTTCTTAAAGTTCTGTCTTACACATGGAGGGGGATGGAGGCGTCACTGTTCTTTCAAATGTTTTTTTTTTAACTATGAAAAGCGAGAGATATTTATGCCTTGAATCGTGGCAAATTTTGACTATTATTGCAATGTAAGTCTTTTAGGGCAGTTTTATGCACGAGAAATAGGGGGGGGGGCGTCAAAATCCATCTTGTTTTTTTTTGTTTTTTGTTTTTTTTTTTTAATAAGTAAATTTGCGTTGAATCATAGCAAACAGTGCTACCAAACTCATTATTAAATAAAAGTTGAAAATATTGCTGTTTTTTATGGTGAAATTTCACAGTTCAGGGTCTTCTAATCATTTTCCATGTTGGCAGCACTGCTATGCAAAACTATTCAACTGCTTCCAGCTAAATCCACTTTCCTGGGGTAAAAAAAAATTTTATACGTGTATTAGAGATAATATGCCCTTTAACTGTATATTTTTGAAAAATAAAAAATTTTAATTTTTGCGATCTGTAACTTTTCAGCCGCATGGTAGAAGACCAAAAATGGTCTCGACTCGGCAGAATCTCAAATCGCATATTGTTAGTTTCGTGGCCGAGGTCCTACATCATTTTTATGGTATGTAAATGACGAAAAATTGCGATTTTTTTCGAAAATGACTTTACTTTGAGGTCCCATAGCCACACACCCTGCTCACCCTCTAAGCTAGGACGCCAAAATTTTATATGCTGGTTTTCAACTCAAAGTCAACAACCTCCGTGAATTTGGTCAAAATCCGAGTTATGTTTTTTTTTACTCTACCCAACGGCTTATTAATTGATGAAAGTGAAGAGTATTTTGCGCCAAATTTTCAACCACCAATTTTAGATGATAGTTAAAATTACGTTATTTTTGTACCTCCGTTCTGGACCTCCCTTTTGAGGAAAATGAGTCGAACTTGATATCATTTTAAAAGAAATTTTATCAGTAATACAATTTTCTATAATTATTTTGTCGCTAAATCGCTTAGTTTCTGATATTTTGGGCAAAAAGTAAATTTTGGGACACCCCCCCTCCCCCCTCAGGAGAAAGCATAATGGGTAGAGATGTAAGGTTTTAAAGGGTACTTATTAAGACCAATCCAAACAATTTCCAGCCAAAATCTCGAAGGTACCATTTATTTCGAATCTGACTGGATTATATTTTGAAGACCATATTTTTTACTCAACTCGATACAGACCAAAATCTCTCAAATTCGGCCATTAAATTCAAATCGGTAGCAAATTGGGTATATACGAGTAAAATGACTTCGGGTCAAAATTTAGTCAAGTTCGAATTTGGGAGAGGACTCGCTAAGGGTTAAAAATCGCAAAAATTGTTCGCTTTTGAACGAATCGATATGGAATACAAAATTGTATAACATACCTAAAAATCAGCCTCCTGGGTCAATTAGGAGAGAAAATATGAGTGGTTTTCCAATTTTTTACCCTTGGAAAAGGGCTGTTCCTTTCCTATCTCTCCTCCAAATTGAGCTTCTAGTTGAAATTTGGTATGTAGATTTGGGGGGAGGGGGTGGTACTAAATTTGCCTTTTAGATTTCGACCATTCAGCCTCATGGCACCTCTTTACAACTCCAAAAATGTAGTTTTTTGGTCAGTTTTTTTTAATTTTCATGTTTGTCTTTACCATACCTTCCCTGCAAGGGTTGCAATTTGGTTTGAAGATTTCTTAAGGATCCTAAATGTGTCTCTTGGGGGATTCAGTTTTCCATCCTAATTACCCCTTCACCATCCCCTCCCCCAACAACAGCACCGAAGAAGTAGTTTTTTTGGTAGGGTTTTCTTATTTTTCAAGTTTGTTGTAGCGGTCTAAATGCATAACGTGGCAGGCGACACGGTTATGGACCAGCTTCCCTCCCCCCAAGAATGATTTTTTCACATAAAAGTAAATTTCAGCAATTAGAGCGTAAAATAATTTCAAAGTACGCATTTTCCGACTTCTGGCCCTAAAAATCTTGTAAAATTTTCGCCCTTGTTTTTCTCGCTTTGTATAATTTTAACTTTATAAATAAAAATTTCAACAGATTACCTATTCCTCTCCCCCGCCGCCCACAAAGTCGACCATTGTTATACTACTGGTTTGTCCACTCAAATCTCCTCTCCGAATTCAAATAAAGGGTTGAAATTTGGAGAGGGGATAAGGGAAGGACAAATTTAAAAAAAAAAGAAAACTGATCAAAAAAACGAAAATGAAACATGTTGAAAATAAAATTTTTGTAGGGGTCCTAGTTATGCTTCTGGTGGTTTCGACTTTTCAACCCTATTGAACCATCCTGACAACCTTCGAAAAATAGTTTTTTGCTCAATTTACCCAATTTTTTGAGTTTAACCACCCTACATCTCCCCTCAAAATTGAGGTAATGGGTTGAAACTTGGCATGTGTATCATTTACGGGGTTTCAGCTAATTAGTACAATAGCCACCTGCATATCTACCATTGATCCATCCCATTTTATTTCACGGAAATCGGACTCAAAAAGCAACGCATTGCCATGCTTGGGGGGGGGGGCAAAATTCAGTCATAATTTAATTTGGAGAAGTGGGTACGAATGAGGCGAAAATTGCAAAAATTATTCATATTTTAGCCAATCGATGGACAGTGAAAAGTTGTATAACATATCCAAAAATCAGCCTCTTGCGTCAATGAAGGAGGGGAATATGACTTCTTCTCTTTTTTTGACCTTGAAAAAAATCGTTTTTCGTATATTTCCCATCCAAGTTAGGGTAGGAATTTGAAATTTGGTATACTGAGTGTGCCCAGAAGTTTTAAGAACATTTTACTAGGCAGTGGAGTAGACCAAAAGCAACAATAATTCTCATATGCAGTGTCTATCCTGAAATTTGAAAGGGCTGTGAGTGAATGAATTTTATTTTTATAAAATTTCACATTTTAGGTAAAATTTGAACCCGATACTGATAAAAATAGATAATAAGATGCGAAATAGGCCATGTACCCCTTTGGCCTATCTTCCATTTTGAAAAAGCTTTTAAAAAATTACAAATTTTCTGAAAAATTTCAATTTTAATGGAATAAAATTTTTATTCTAATTCCTTCAAAATGAAAGGTAGGCAAAAAATACACATTACCTGCGTTGCATATTACCATTATAGGTGGATTCAAGGGGGTGCGGGGGGGCTAAGCCTCGTCCGATGATGAATTAGCCCCCCCCCCCCCCCCAAAAATTTTTTTTTTTGTACGATGACTATGTAACAAATCACTGATAATTTTTTGAAGTCAATTGGATTTTAAAAAAATGTTCAGAACACCCTAAAAATTGATGAAACAATTCTGCTAGAAACCTTGATTTTTTTCTCGTGAAATCTACAAAATTGAAGCTACAACTTCGAGAAATTCTTAAGAGGTTTGACTTTTCCACCCGATTGCACCCCTTCGCAGCTTCCAAACGACGATTTTTTTGCATAGATTTCCATATTTTTCGAATTTCACTTTCGTATATCTGCCCTCCAAATTAAGCTGAGGAGTTGAAATTTTGTACGTAGATTTAGCACAGATTCTGGGATGTGCTTTTTGCGTATTTCAGCTATTCACTTCAATATCTACCTGCACCCCTACCACTGATTTAGGGGGGGGGGGACGTCGCGCAGAGCACTCTTTTTTCTGTTCCACGCGAACGAAAAATAATTCGCATGACTCCAATATCGTCTTCGAAAAATCAGTCCGAAAAAGCGACGCGACGCGTTACGATGTTTTGTATTTTTTTTTTTCGAATTGTTTTTTACAGACGAAATAAATTATACATCTAACCAGCATGCACTCGGCACGATAGCGAGACTTTTAACGTATATTTATTGATAAAATCTTGTATGGCGGCGTGGCAAATTTTACCGCTTATGAGAAAGGTAGTAGTATATGAGGCGATTTAATACGATGACGTGAAATACTGCCTCGTTCAAAGGGGTTGTTAAAGTTTATCCTAAATAGCTTTAGCTCGTGTTAAATGCTTCGACTTAGTGTGCTACGCACTTAATGGGATGGCAGAAAGTTTCAATGCATCGTACACGCAGCTCGCACGTGCCTCTATTCAAGTACACGAAATTTTGCATATACGACGAGTAGCAAAATATCTACCTTTTTTTTTCTCTCTATCTCTCTCTCACTCTCTCTCCTCAGGGCCATCAAGTAAGAATGGTACAAAATGAAGATTTTCTTCAATGTAATAGACAATTTAGGCATACGGTGGCGATGGCGTATACAATATTGTAACATCTGCCAGGTTCACGCGATGAGATGTGGTACGACGTTATTCAATGTATAATTAACCGTAAGATAGATTTCATCGCGTATCGTTTTGTATAAATTTTATTAACGCTTTGTAATCGTCGAAAAACTTACCAACTTAATCGATAATGTTGAAAGTGAAACAAAAAAAAAAAAAAGAAAAAAAAAACTATACCGTACGATGATAATTACCCGCCGTATCCGGCGGATATGTTGACTTATCGAGGTCATCGAATAGTCGCCAAATTATAAAATATCTCGTACAACTGAGCCGAAAGATGATAATCAAACTATATTTAACCGTTAACAGACGACAAACGCGAAATTTTTCATAATCCAATATTAAAACTATACGAATAACGCAGACAATAGTTAGTTCAACGAATTTGATACCATAAATGAAAAGAAAAAATAGCCTAAAATTTGGACGATTATTATTGTTGGCGAACAGATGAAATCTTGGATAATTAGTACGTCTTAGTATTTCAAGCCTCCAAGTCCAAGGTTATTGAAAAAAAAAAAAAAAAAAAGCCTGGAGAATAATAATGCCATTTATGCCACGAGTATTTCAACTTGATCTTTGATAAAATTGAAATGTGGGTTGATTATAACTCGAAAAAGGAGCAATGTGGTGAAAGAGGTAAACGAGGCCGAGGGTGGTGTTTACTTTTTTCAAACGATTATAATGCGGTATTTTTTTCTTTCAAATTTTATACAATCGTGAAAAATTTTTTATCGAACGAACTCGCTAATATTATATTTGGCTCTCAAAAGTTTTAAATTGGGAATTATTATTCTATTTACTGATAAAAACAGTATTAAAATTGTGTACAATTTTTCTATACTCATTTGAAAAGAAAATTCTTCGTCAAGCCTTCGTATTAAGAGTGTTTTCAATGACATTTGATTTCAATTGATATCGTAGGTTTTTCAGTTTTTTTATAAGGTTTTAGAATGGAAATTTTCAGCCTGATTTTCATGAAATATTAAAATTATGAGAATTGAAAAAACGTATCGCTTTGCGGTATATTTTTCCTAATCAGCATTCAGGACAGAAAGGGTTTAGTAGAGCTAAAATGTTGAGACCCCAAAACGCACATCTAGGGTCCTTACTGACTGTACATACCAAATTTCAAGTTCCTAGCACAATCTGTAGGAGAGTTTTGCGAGGAACAAACTTAACAAATTAGAAAAAACGACCAAAAAAGCACATATTCAGGGCCGCAAAGGGGGGGGGATGTGACTGAAAAGTCGATATCCCCAAAAGGCACACTTAGGGTCTTTACTGAACGTACATACCTAATTTCAAGTTCTTAGCCCAATTTGGAGGAAAGTTATGCGAGGAACGAACTCAAAAAACTCAGAAAATGAGAAAACCTGACCAAAAAACCATATTTCTGGGACTATGGAGGGGGTAAAATGAAGCTGAAAAGTCGTAACCTTCAAAAGGCACATGTAACGTCTCAATTGAATATACATACCAAATTTCAATTTCCTAGCTTATTTTGCTGGGGAGATAGATAAACAGCTCTTTTTCAAGGTCAAAAAGGTGGAAAATCCTCATATCTTCTCTCCTAATTGACCAAGGAGGTTGTTTTTTGGATATTGCATACAATTTTGGATTATCTATCGATTGAATCAAAAAAAGAACAATTTTTGTGTTTTTGGCCCCTCAACACCCTCTCCCCCAAAATGGGGCAAAACTGAATTTTGACTTAAGGTCATCCCCATCCATATATATCTAATCTGCTGCCAAAATGAGATGATTAACCAAATTGGAGCGATTTTTGTCAGTATCGAGAAGAGTAAATGATTTTAATGTTCGCGAAAAAAAATAAAAAAATAGAAATAAACATCTGACATGGCCAAAAATTGCCTCTAGGACCCCAAAAAGTATTTGAAAATTTTTGAACTTTGAGTCAGTTCTGCAATTTATAGAAATTAAGTTAAAAAGATGAAACTTTTTTTCAAATAAAGCAAAATTTGGCCTCTTTGATAACATTTCCAAAAAAAAAGTTCTATAGAGTAATGAAGACTAAGAAAGGGCATATGAAGGATTTTTCCTTTTTAGACCTTGAAAAAAGTCAATTCAGTTTCAGTGCCTATATCCTTTCGAAATTGAGCTACAAAGCTGAAATTGATACATAAAATTTAGTGGAGGATTCATAGAGGTGATTGGGAGGGGAGGGGGTGTATCAAAATATTTTTTATAATTTTTTCCCCGAAACTGAAAATTATCTACTTAGCCTGGTATCGACCAAAATCGGTCAAATTTGGGCAGTAAGCTAGGATGGACGGTGATTTTGATATTTTTGAGTGGGAATGACTTTGGGTCAAAATTCGGTTGTGCCAAAAGTCAAGAGAGGCAGTGCTGAGAGACAAAAATTTTTGAATTTTTCTTTTTTAGGCCAATCGATAGACAACTAAAAGTTGCACAACATATCCAAAAATCAGCCTCCTACGTTACTTAGGAGGGGAGATATGAAGGTTTTTCCCTTTTTTTGCCTCTGAAAAATTACTGTTCCTCGCATAATTCCCTTCCAAATTGAGCTAGGAAGTTGAAATTTGGTATACGATGGTCCTACTTTTCAAATCCATGCACCCAGTAGTCCCCTCCATCATTTTTTCCCTGATAATTTAGATTTTTTGAGGTGTAAAATGAAATTTTTGTACGGGTTCTCATCACTTTCCAGATTTTTTCGGTTTTTCGAGATGTAAATTGGCATTTTTTACAATTTTATCACCATTTTTTTCACTTTTTGAAGATTTTTTCGGGTTTTTGCGATTCATTAGTTAAACAACGACATTTTTACACTGTTTTTTAAGCGGCAAACTAGCATTTTATATCTATTTTTCAGCTTTTCCCTCGTTTTTTGAAGATTTCTTGAAAGTTTTTTCGATTTTTAAGCTGTGATATAACGTTTTATGTGGTTTATTCGTGATTTTTCACGTTCTTTGAAGATTTTTTCGTATTTTTGAAATTTTCGAGCTGTAAAATAGCCATCATTACTATTACTTTTTGTTTTCTTTCGTTTTTTCGATTTTTTGGCTTTTTGAGCTGTGAGGAGGCGGCGAAGAGGGTATGCTGAGGCAAAAATCGTAAAAGTTCCTTTTTGAACCAACCTATAGACAATCCAAAGTCGTATAACGAATCTCAAAAATCAGCCTCCTAGACCAATTAGGAGGAAAGATATGAGGTATTTGACATTTTTAACTTTGAAAATGGGCTGTCTGTCTCTCTGCTATTTCCAATCCAAATTAGGTAACCAAGTTGAAATTCGGTCTGTAGACTTACATTAGTATAGGGACCATTGATGTGTCTTTCGGGTGTTTCGACTTTTTAGACCCATTACACCCCCTCACCTTTCCCAAAACGTGATTTTTTGAGTGTGCTCCTCTCACAACAACTCCCCTAGAAGGTTGAAATTTGAAACACAGATTTTGTATGTGCGAGTCTTAGATGTGCTGGGGGGGGGGTCCAGCTATACCCTTACCACGGATTCAAGATAAAATATCGCAGTGCCTTTCTTTCTTTATTTATTTCCTGAATAAAAAATTCGAATATTTTCTCAATTCATGAAAATCAGGTTCAAAAAGCCTCGCAAAATTATTATTTTTTTTTTGAAATTGAACTATAGTGCTACAACTTGGTACGTAGAATGATTAGGTGTATAATATGTGCATTTTTAGGGCCCCCAAATATAACCTCAGAGGTCCATCTTCGCCTGTTGCAATTATTATGAAATTTATCACCACATACGATACAATTCAAGTAATCCATTCATATGTATGTTGAGAGAAAACATGTTTACAAATGAATTTAAGCCATTAACAGGAGTCATCCGTCATATCCTCCTTTACCTCCCTCCGCCATTCAAATTGCAACTGCACCTCGTATATAGAAAAAAAAAAAAAAACAAAAAAAAACTAGCGGAACTAAACTATAGGTAGGTATATACGATGAAAACTAAAACAATCTCACATCTCAAAAATGAGTAATACGAACGTACTGTAAGTATTTTATAGGCACCATCTGCATCTGTGAGACGATACGACGACGCCATTAAAATTTCCAAAAGTATTGTAAGTAATGTCGGCTCATATACCAACACACAAGTACGCACGCACACACGACACATCACTTCACTTCAGCTCACCTCACCTCGCGCAAACAACACTAGAAATTATTCGGAATTTCCCCCCTCTTACTATCACCTGTTTGTGAGCTGCACGTGTACACCGTGGGTCTGGGTACACCGTCGACCGTCATCGTGGCGTATTTAGCATTGTGAAAGTTTATAGGTACCTAAACTTTCTTGCAACAACATGCACGTACTTACTGTGTACGTATACGTAGCGTATTCATCATTTGTTCCAAGTAGGTAATAATGCTGGATGCTATGTAAGACTAAGCTGAATAGAGAGATTGCGTAACATTCGGTGTGAAGTTTTGTTGTTGTTGTTTTTGTTGTTGTCGTTAGATAGATTTGCTTTTCCGCATAGGAAATCTATTCTTTATTTTTTCTTTTTTTCTCTCTCTCTATCTCTCTCTTTAGCTCTCGTTTATCACCGAACTACGCGGTGTTTTTCAAAAGAGTGTCATGAACAGAGAGATAAGAGAATACCTTCAATATCATTATAAAAGTACGAACGTGTGAAATGTGAAAGCGTCGACGTATCAAAATACAATATTTCGCTATATGGGTTCGAATGACGTTTATAATAGCTAACTTATTACATTATTAAGATATCAGTAGCAAAATGAATGCTTCGAGAGGGAGCAGCAGGGTACGAGTATACTTGACGAATATTCTAGCAACGAGAATATAGAACATTTACTGCACAAAACCATCGTTAAGATACACTAAAAGTAAAGAAATTTCGATCAAAAAAGAGCAAGAGTAAAATTTTTTTGAGCCAATTGTGAAGAAACGTGCGCCGCGGTTGCAAAAAACCGCACCTTTATGTACGACAGGCACGACCGCGAATAAAAAATACGTAATAAAACAGATACGATTATTTATTCTTTTTTACATTTTTAAATCGACGCCCAACGACGACTACGACGACCGACGTCGACAGTCCACGCCACGATTACGTATAAGTATCTCGATTTCGCTGGCGCGGCTCGCTGTAACCTCGATTCCACGTGTCTGTAACCAATTCGTGGTTGTTTGTCAATCTTCTTTATCACGGTCGCGAATTCGTCATACGATGTCCCCCTTTACTATACAGTACGATTAAAACACGTCAGACGGTGCCCATGCCCATGCCCTGACGTCGTCTTCGTCGTCTTCGTCGAATTTCTCGACCATCTCGCGGCCGGAGGTGCACTTCTCTTTGACGCCACCACGTGTGCGTCTAAAAAAGCGTAAAGAGGACGAAGATGCAGTGCTGCCAAATTTTAGATGATTTTTTTTTTTTTCATTGCATTTCCCGTACAGCGTGCGGTGATGATTGTGTTAGATTACGTTCGTGTACCAGGTACACGGCGGCGCAATCTGATGAGAGGAAATTGGCTAATATATTATTTAACGAATTGAAAATGGCGAAAATTGGTATATCTTATTTATTACAGTACTCCTTATCAGGCTGATTAAAGTGACTTAAGAGCTCGCCGTGGTGGAAAATTAAAATACATCAAAATGACATAGAGACTGATTTCGTGAATTTCTGGTACCGAATAAATATCCAAAACGTAGGCGAATTTCTCAAAAGTGAGAGGGATCCACACAAGGTGGGTGGGCTACGTATCACTTTTTTGGAAAATCTGCAAACAACAGAGTCACAATTGTTGCAAAATGACCTGAAAACAATGTGATAAAAATTTCAACTCTACAACTCAATATTTTCGACTCGAAGAACTAATTCAACCCATCCAATCCGGTTAGAAATATAGTCAAAAACCATCTCGAATAATTCTCCTTGCCTTACCTTCATAACATCTTAATAAACTACGATATTAATTTACCAACCCTCCTTCACGAACATATCAAATATCTGCCTCGGAAACTAAACATTCCTGAAATCGATTCAACTACGGCTAACTATGAAAAATTCGACCAAAATCCAATCACAGTCAAAGAGAAATTCCGCCAAACTATTGAAAATTATTCTAATTATAAACAATGTTTCAC
>FIZR01009659.1:0-27108 GCA_900060175.1 Ferrisia virgata | reverse complement strand
CAGTTCGGCTATTTCCTTAGGTAAACCATTTCTGCTATCGCAACTTCTATTTCCGGGGACTACTTTTTGCACAGTTTTTTTTTTTTATTAATGTCTCGATGTTTTGGTAGTCGTTTTCCATTTCGGTTGAGTCAGTTATGTTCAAATTGGTACTTAGTTCCTGTAACTTTTCCTCATAGGGTGTAGCTCGTGAATAGTCCAGTTTTGGCACTTGAATTTCTCAATATTTCCCTAGAGAATCGCCACCCCGACAGTGAGAGCTTGCTGCTGATCAAACGATGGTCGGTCGGGTATGCAAATTTTGGAACTGTCGAGCAATTTTGTACTATTCGGTTGTTTTCAGGTGCCAAAATGTAATCGATTTGGTTTTTATATTCCTGATTAGGTGAGCTATAAACGTGTAGTAAACTGGTTGCGCGTTGCGATAACTGTTCGTACGAGAGAGTGACTTAAATAACGAAAAGATGGATCACGAATCGTTCATCTTTTTGCTTACAAGAGTGTTATAAAATTTCGTAATTTTTAAAGGAGCTCTGCGCAAATTTCATACTTTGTTTGTACATATTTTTGTAATCGTTAAAAACAATGACCTTTTTTTTTCACAATTCGCAGATCGTATAAAATTGATCGATGGAATACTAAATCTAAAACTCGTTAAATTCTTCATATTTTGCCTCGCTTAATCGCTCTCTATCATTTCATATCTTGTCCGCGAATCGGTTCACTAGAGTATTAAGATATCTATTCTAATCGGTTTTTTTTTTTTTTTTCGCTACAAATAAGAGTATACATATAGATGGGTACCGTATTATCTCAACTTTCAACATTCTAACATAATTGTTCACATCGACGAGAAAATTCAACAAACCAACAGACAGACAAACAAACAAACAAACAAATTACAATGTAATTTCATCGTATACGCAGAATGGTACACGCAATCGCATAATTGTCTCGAAATGATGTTCGAAAAAGAATCTCATCAATGAACGGTGTAGTACTTACTGGTCACTGAGATACCATACGCGTCGTAGGGCATCATCATCAGTCATCGATCGTACAAAAATTCACTTAGTTTTCCTTAAGTATGTTTTTCTACGTATAATACGTAGCGAAACTTTTATTTATTCGATCGGAATGTATACGGTGCAGTACGGTGTTCACATTACGCTATATACAGACCGATCGGAATAAATAATAACAATAATAAAAGCAGCAGAAATTCCGTATATACCAAGTAATTATTGTAGCGCGGCCGCCGATTCCCTATATTTCTTCGGACTGGTAATAACATATATTTTGATTCCCTTGGTCGATAGTAAGTGATCTTACGGAAAATATCCAATATGATGATGATGAAGACTGGACCGAAGATAGGACAATGCAGGGTCATCAAGCTGATTGACCTAATCCTCCCCACTTTCCCACGCGGTCTACAGCCGTTTAACGTAGCGTATACGGTACATACGTAGACGTACTGCGTATAGTGGATACTACCTACATAGGTACACATACATACATACATATACATGTGTATATACCGCGAGCCTTACCAGTAAAAATTACTTTTACAAGAGGCGTAAAGGTTTTAATAGATTACGGTGTTGATTTATGCGCTGGATACCAGTTTATAGTTCGTATTATAGCCTTCGAAGGTCGACGTTCAGTTGTTGTTGTTATCAGTACGCGTAGATTGTAAAATATTAAAATATATAATTATAGGTTTTTTGTAGAGCAATAGAAATTTCGGTTACATTTTATCCAAACTTATACAGCATACGTATGCGCGTAGCATCGGGGGCTTATTAGTTGGAAAAAAAATTCATAACGAAATCGCGCATCTTATCTGCGAACATTATAGGTATCCAATACGAGAAGGTCGTTAGATATCGACGAAAAAGGTCAAGGAGTATGGAGAGAAAAAAAGAAGAAAAAAAAATCCTCACATTCCAGAGTTATCCTAGGTCATGGAATAAGTTAGTATACGCAGATAGGTTTACAGGTACCTATGTAAAGGTGGTACTGTACACATTGTCATTGTACATTAGATAATATCTATCTCTTTCTAGCGTATATTCTCCATGTAGAGGACCTGGTACCCGGGGAGGGGGGGAGGAGGGCGGGTAGAGCGATGAAATTATTCCACATGACAATGCGTACCCACCAACCCGGCCAGCCAGCACCCGGGTATCATAATCAACGTCATCATCGCCTTGTCTCAACGCGCTAACGATGCTTAGAAGCTGCACCGTGATGAGTAAACCGAATCACGACATCGTGAGATTTTCGACCGACCGATCTACAACTATCGACCCACGTCATTATCGTGCCATTATCGACCCAAAAAAAAAAAAAAAAAAACTCATATTAAATCACACGTGGTAGGTACCACATGCATTATCCTCTTCTTTCCTACCTATACCATCTAATTTTTTATAACACTAGGCGCCAGCTTATGCTTTTTATATAGTGCTCGTAGGAGTACTTACTTTGGAAAATCCTATGTTCGGAGTCTGAGAGCAATGGTGAATTCCAATTTCATGGCGTTTTAGAACTGTAACAAAAAAAATTATACAATTTATTAGTAGGTAATAAAAAATAAAAGGTTTGGATAATTTGAAAAAAAAAATCGAATTCAAGATTTCAGATCAGGTAGAATTGCAAAATATTAAAATTCGAAAAGAACGTTTAAATTGACACAAGAGATTTGTTCGAATGATAAAACAAAAAAAAAAAAATTTTTCACCAATTCAAACATAGTCCAGTCGAATTGGTAGGTAATTAAATAACGGAAAAATTTATGGGTAAAATTTTTGTTGTTCGCAAAATTGTAGATAACCACCTGCGAAACAACATATTCAAAATCGGATAAAATGCTTCTCCTCCAATATCGTCATTTGTGTCCCAAAAAACATGTTTTTTTACCAATAACTTCGCTTAACTTTGTTTCTAAACGCGATAGAAAAAAAAAATTACGATAAAAAATGTAGCTGGTTAAATTTCAAATAAAAAAGTTTCCTACATATTTTTTTCGAAAATCCATCGAAACGCTTTAAAATCAGTTTTAAAAGGACGCATTATGCGCTAACGTGATGTTCCGCGTGATGTTTGTATCGCGTCACGAGAGCCAGCCGCGAACGTTCGTAGACACGCGGGCTCAGTTCTCCTTACAGCATACCTAAACAAAGGATAGGTGGAATTTCGTTTGGGGGGGGGGATGTACGAACAGCGAGGTAACAATAGTTGCGAAATGACTTTAAAATGATGTGGTAAAAATTTAAGCTTTCCAACTGAATTCTTTAAAGTTTGCAGAACTGACTTAAAGTCCAAATATTTTCAAAAAATCGATTTAAAAAAATTGTTTTTGAAACTTTTTTTAAAAAAATGGAACTATTACACATATTTAAAATATGAAAATAATCGTTGATAGTAAGTTTTTTCACCATTACCTTTTGTATTTATAAATTGAAAAAAAAAATGTCGCATTTTACGTTTTTGTACGATTTTCTGAAAAACTATGAGGGAAATGTGTTTTAGAAAAAACCCCTTGAAATGAATGTAGGATATTTATTTTAGATGGTTAAATCAAAAGAAAATATCAATAATCTAGAGTCAGATAGTCGCCTATTTTATAAAATCAAAATAATTTTAAAATATTACACGCATATTGTGTCTTCATTCAAACAGAAATTACTTTAACATGTCATAGCATAGCATTTAGTCAGTGTAATTTGTTCAAGTATGCTGAAAGAGAATTGAGCCCGCGTGTCTACGAACGTTCGCCACTGGCTCTCGCGACGCGATACAAACATCACCCGGAACATCGTGTTACCGTATAATGCATGATTTTTAAACTGATTTTAAAATGTTTTAATCGATTTTCGAAAAAAATATGTAATAATCTTTTTTATTTGAAATTTAACTAGCTATATTTTTTGATCCAACTTTTTTTTTCTATCGCGTTTACGAACCAAGCCAGGTAAAGTTAATGGTAAAAAATCTGTTTTTGAGGCACAAAGCACCGGTCCGATTTTGTCCGATTTTCGATACGTTGCAAGGGTGGTGCGGTGATCTACAATTCTGCAAAAAGAAAAAAAATTTTAGCCATAAATTTTTCCGTTATTTTGTCGTATTATGCACTAATTTTACTGTAGTACTAACAGTCTTATCGAGGTTTAATATTTTGCAGTGTATTTTCAGTCTTTTCACATAATAATCATAAGATACTACTCTTCCTTTTTACGAGATATTTGACTATAAATAATCTATTAAAACTAATACTAAAACACCTGTCATGCATTTTACTGGCATATCCATACATATTACATGCAGTAACAGTATCAAATAAATAATAAAAAATGCACACTCTTCAATCATCAATTTACGCACTATAAGTACATTGGACGTCGTCGTCGTCGTCGTTGTCGTAAATTAAACCCATCGTGTAAGTGAATCGTTCGATAATAGACTATAAGATGTATTATATAGGTACTATAAGTATTTATGTAGTTTCCATAAACTAATTAAAAATTGAAATCTTCAACCATTAATCAAAATTGTATAGATTTTTTTTTTCTTTTTTTGGAAAATTATACTAACATTAGGTAACACCCGTTATAAAAAGTTTATGATTCACACCTTGACCGCTGAGAACTATGTTACAATCCTCTTCGCAATATTCCGCTTTTTTCAAGCAATAAAACATATCTTCATTACATTCAAGGATCGCTTTGATTACACAGACAGAGAGACTCGCTAGTAATAAAAATCGATTACGTAATATTAGTTAATGTTGCGCCGACATCGAGAAATAACTACAGACATTGTCGAATTAGAAAAAAAAAAAAAAAAAGCACAGAAAAAAAATACCTAAAATTTCGCATCCCAACATGAATTATTTCGACTGATGTGCGGTTCATCTTTGTATATACGGTTGCTGCAATAAACCCCCCTCTAGCGCACTCTTCATATACATACCAAATACGTACATTAGTCGATAGACGTATTGTACTCGTATCTCTACCGTAAGTAAGTACAATTACATTATAAGAAGATAATACTATATTTAGGATGCTTTGAAATTGTGCAAAGACCGAATCAACCAACCAACCAACCAATGGGGTTTCGTAAAAAAAAATTTCCACCACGGGTTATCCTCTACCAGTACCTTAGATATGATCTATCGCCGCCGGATTTTCTGTACATGTGTTTCCTGCGATATCGTTTCAAGATGAAGATTTAAATTGAAAATAACGCCTTCTTTATCAGTATCGTCAGATATATTCCTTCAACAAATTATACCGCTCGATTAGGTCTATACTGTAGCCACTTCTATCTGTATATGATATAAAGTGAAACGAGTTTTTAAGGTATTTCACTATTATGCTTCGATGTGTGGGTACTCGATATGTTGGAATTTTCCTGATACAGAGTATAGTTTTGTTTATTCTTAAACGTCCATTAACCGAGAGAACGAGAGACCAGAGAAAGAGATTTATTTTCCGAAATCCTGATGGTATTTGAAGGTAGAAGAACCGAATAGTGGTGAAAATTTTATCATCTGAAGTAATTAAGTACGATTACAGTTTTATAGCATGCTCAGTTGATTCTGGCAACCTCCTCTCCCCTTAACAAAATGACAATTTTTCGTGTGACAACTTGTTCCTAGAAACACCAATGGGAGGTGTTTGAAAATGCGAAAACACAGAAGCAAGTTGCCAACCTCACATTTTCAACACGAAAAATTCTCATTTTGTTAAGTGAGTGGAGGGGGGGGGAGTGCCAGAATCAATTGAACACGCTATACATATAGACCTTACCTCGAGAGCACGTACTTGTAGAAGACGTTATAGAATTACAGATCCTAAATAATGGTGAAAACGTGGAGCGAGGATGCGAAATTCGCAACAGCGTACGAATTAATTTATTAATACAAATGGTGGCGTGAAAAACTCGTACCGAGCCACTGCGGCCAACATGAAGGAAAAAACACGACTCCAAGAAGATTCGTACGAAGGTTGTGTACTTATTGCCAAGCTAGAAAAACTAAGTTCGTATGAAATGTTTGAAATTAAATAACCAATAGGAAAGGTACCGATGATGTTCCTTCCTTACGGTATTAGTTTTTGATTATACAACAATATAAAAAAAAAAAATGACGAAGCTTGTTGCTTTTCTTCCTTACGGTATTAGATATAAAATGTAAACGATACATCGAGCTTTTTTAAGTTGAAATTTTACTAAAATTTTACCAATGAAATTGCTTCAAACAAACAACCATTGGACCGATTAGTGGAAATTAGTTTCGTCAGTGTGAAACAAAATGCGATTGTTCAAAATTTAAATTCCAGCAAGGTAACCGAAATGAAATTTTTGGCCATTGTTAAAAAAGCCACCAGTGGTATATTTTTCAATATTATTGAACCATATTGAACAATTTTGGAAAGTTGGAAAAATACTGAAAAATTTTGACTTCTACATCAAGAATAGGTTTCAAATTTCAATCAGTTGGTTGTTGATAAAATTGCTTCGCTAATTTTGACGGTAACATTAATGTCCTGAAAAAATTTTAGAAAATTGCATAAAGTGGAATAATTTGTTATTAAGGTAGTTGAAAAAGGGGCAATTCGTCGATATCTTATATCTTCGTATTTTTATAGGAAATAAGGATTACGTAAAAATTTTTAATATTGAACTGTTGTAGTATTTATACTCTTTTTCGCATCATCTACTATTTTCTCATTCAGCAAATTTCAACAAATTATCAAGTACATAACTCCATGAAAATCATTAAAATTTTTAAAACTTTAAAAATTACTAGATTTTTTATGTTAGCAACACTGTTTAAACGGAAATTTCGTACATCGATAATTCTATATTCTTAAACTTCCCCAAAATCCATGCATTTTCCCAAATAATGTACTCGTGAAAAAAATGGAACCAAAGTTGTGGAGCATTAAAAGACTTTACTTCTTTGACCTTTTCCTTCGGAAAATCCTAGGGAGGAGCTAGGGTGTTGAGAAAAAAATCGTTTTTGAATTCTCTGTTGGTTATGATACGGAACTATAACGAAAAATAAAAAGAGTAAAAGTTGAAAGTTGAAATAAAAAATTTACGCCTAGGCGAGTCAGGTATGAATTTCAGAGAGCCAAAAACTGAATGAGTCTAACGCAGGATTTTTTGTGGACACGGAATTCGATTTTAACAACGATTTGAGCGTTGGATCCAAATTAGGCTTCTGCTGGGGAGGTTGAAAATCCAAAATTTGTCAAGTCAAATTTTGGACATTGGACATTGGTGTCAATTTATTAGGATCGAAAATTATCTTAGACTTTGTTACTTCAAGATCCCAAAATAGCGATTTAAAAAATCCATGTACCAAATTCCATATCCATGAGTGTGCATTTTACAGAATTTTGAAATTTTGACACCAATATTTTAGGCTTAATTTGGAACAAAAAGCTAAAAATTTTCATTAATCTAGAACAGCAGATTTTAGACTTTATAAATGGATATTAAAGCGTGAAATTAAGTAAATTTTGGATTTTGAACCTTCCTTTAAGAAGCTCAATTTGAGTCCAACGCTCAAATGGCTGTCAAAATCGAATTCCGTGACCACGAAAACTCCTGTATTAGATTCATTCAATTTTTGGCTTCCTAAAATTTATACCTGACTCGCCTAGGCGTGTATAATTCATTTCAAGAGTAATTTTCAAGCGTCGTTTTTTTTATTTTTGCCGACCTTTGTTTTCCAACGCTTTAAAAAGTTCGTGTAAACTAATTTTTTACTACAACGTACTTATCCTTCGAAAAATATACAACTTTTTGAAGGGTAGCCCCCCCCCCCCTACTTTGAGAAAAAAGGACGATCCAATAGTTTTCTTATTTTACATAGTTGTAGGAACTAGGAAGCACTATACCAAAAAAATGGCACAAAAATAGAATTAGACAGATTTTTGAGAATTATTCGTGGTTAACTGGAGATTTTTAAAAACGATATTTTTCTCAACATCCTAGCTCCTCCCTAGGACTTCCGAAGGGAAAAGATCAAAGAAAGAAATATGTTCGTTTCTTAATGCTTTACAACTTTTGTTTCAGTACATTTTTCATTAAAGCATTATTTTGGAAGTTATTGCCCAAAATCCACACTTTGCACCCAAGGGCAAAATATCCACGAATTTCAGGGAAGTTCGGGAATATTAAAAACCTACGTACAAAATCTCTGCTTTCCTTAAATTTTGATCGGGGTTGTGCAATTTTTGTCCTAAAATGACTGTACTATTACGAAAACGAAACCCCGAAACGGAAACCGATCATGAGAGAGAGAGAGAGAAAAGCGAAAAATGTCACGTTCCCAGTCTCAATTTCATCAGGATACTGGCTTCGGATTTTATGAGCAACATTCAGTTCTCCAATGCTGGATTTAATGGATTTTCATGTTCTTCTCTTCCTTTGAATACACTTAAAATTTTGGATCAGTTTAAGTTCTTTATTCACGTACGAACTAGCGAATTTATTTTCTTAATTCGCACTTCCCATCGCTGTTCTTCAACTATATAACTGATATTCTCGTTACATTATTACTAAAACTTTCTCAAAAACTACTCACAAAATTTGAACCATATCCGTTCATTTTTACATAACAACTAAAAGAAACAAGTCTTCACACAAATTAAAAGTAAAAAATATATGTTAACAAAAAATTATTCCAAATATTTCTCACTTTAAACTAATCACACGCCGAATGTAAAGACAAAAATAAAGATTTATTACATAAGGAACACGGCGCATCGTAATACTGTCTGTTTAACAGCTGACTACGAGAGTTGTACGTACTACGTACGATAGGATAAGATGTTGGAGCAGGGGATTTTCTATCATTGAAACGCCAGGATAATACACGACGACGGATGGTAAATCAATGTTTACGGTGTACTTGTAAACAAACATTTATCGCTACCTCGGAAGCATGTCTATACTGTAAATGTACAAGTTAAAAAGTTGGAATAAATTACTCACGAATGTAGGTTGACAAACAGGACACCTACAAAAGAAGAAATTTTCGAGATAGAGAGAGAGAGATAGAGAGAGTAGTCGCAGAGTTTATAGCACATACAAATACAAATGCAAAAAAAAAAAAACAACAGAAAACTGCTTACCCTAGGTAGGGCTGAAAAAAGATACTATAACCACTATTTGGACCTTGAAAATAAAATTATTTACGTAAAAATTCGTACCTACACTTATGCATATATTACATGCGTAGGAGGAGATACATAGCATGACATAAGGAACCTGCCATATTCATAATACTATTACAATATACGCACACGTACCTGTAGTAAGTCTAGGTACATATTATGTCCTTTTTCACAACCAGTATATAATTTTTTATTCATCATCACATCGACTATATAATACGAATACAAATCAATGAATCATCAGCTTATTTGAGCGATCGTTAGAATCTGTCAACGCGTGCAAAACTGATGGTGCGCGGCGCAGTTCAGCGCAGCTCGTAGTACGAGTACACGACCAGTTTCAAAGTTGCGCGCTGCGCCGTATAATAATGGTTAATTTGCGCGGTATAATTGAGTTAACACGTTGGTCGTTTGTTTTCACAGGTACCCAAGTTGCCGTCTTAGTTGCTGCACCTTCGTACTATATAATGATCATGTTTAAACCACAATGCTTCTCGAATCTCGAATATCATTATGTCACGCGCCAATTCGCCCACTCTTTCGTCCAAATTTGTGTATATTAAAGTAAGGCGAACGCGAACGACCGTGAATCACGATCGAACAGGTGGAAACATTCCAACATATTAGATATATACATATATATATATATACTTGTAGTATTTTTATTACTCGACGTGGACGGAGAATTTTTTTTTTCACTCGCACGCGGTCGCATGGCGCACGTAAATTTATACATAATACTTAGATTCGTATATCCCTACACTACACTAATTCGATCAGCCGCCATTTTTTTTTCTGCGCGGCTGATGGCTGTAATGATTATCACCTGTTCCGTTCTTATTGGTTATACGTGTCGTATTAAATATCACTTTTAGTTGATTGGTTGTTGTTCATTTCATAAATGAGAAAACGACCACCACACAGTTCACCGCAACGAATACGAACGTACACGTATACACGTCGCAATTAGCACCACACTCATCGGCCATCGGGAGAGAGGGTCTCTTTCGCGGATGTCGAAGTTGATGTCGCGTAGCCGGCCACGTCCATTGTTTGTTGTAGTGGGGTTATGAGACTTGTCATCTGTGCAGAGACGAGACGATCTGGTTACTCGCTGATTTGTGTGTGACTCCCCTACCTCTACATATGCCATGTACTGTTCTGTTATGCGAAGAGAACATATCCTACACATTCGTACGTGTATGACGAGAACATTGATGATTGGATGAAACGATACATGCCAAAGCTGTACGAAGATTTTCCAGTACGCGAGTACTGTAATGTAGTATAAGCACTTATTTTTAGGTGCGAGTTGTCTCCACTGGATCTAGAGTATGTTCCAACTTGAACAGTACCCAAGCCAATTTGAAAAAAAAGAGCGACTGATTTTCGTAAAATGTTAGAATTACAAGAATAGAAAAAAGACATCGCGAATTTCTAATCAGTGGTAGGAGTAGAAGGTGATCTTAAAGTGCATAATTGAGACTACCAAAGGCCACGTTTAGTACCCGACTAAATCTAAATTCCAGATTCATATACAAGAAATAAACCACTTCACGCGTCTTTGTATAAAAGTCGACCAAAAAACTACATTTTTAAGGATGTAAGGTGGGTATAACGAGTCTGAAAAGTTGAAACTTTCAAAAAGCACATCTATGGCCCTTACTTAATCTACATACCAAATTTCATAACCATTTTTGGCCATGCCAGACATTTATCTTTCGAAACAAGAAAATTATTTGCTCCGCTCAATACTAAACAAAATCGAAAAAAATTAGGGGATAGGTTTAGATTGCCGGCGAATTTGATATTTTGAAATGGGATTGACCTCGAGTCAAAATTTAGTTACGCCCAAATTTGGAGGAGGGAGTTTTGAGGGGCTGCAATCGTAAAAATTATTTTTTTTTTTAACCAAACGATAGACAATCTGAAGTTGTACAAAATATCAAAAAATCAGCCTCCTAAGTCGATTAGGAAGGAAAACATAAGGATTTTTTCCAGTTTTGACCTTGAAAAAAGGCTGTTTCTCCCCGATCTTCGCTCCAAATTGAGCTAGGAAGTTGAAATTTACCGTGTGAATTTAGTATTTGTCCTAAATTTATTTCTTGAGGGTTTCGAATTTTCACGTCTATTTTAACTTCTCACAATCCCAAAAAAGTTGTTTTTTTTTAGTAGGTTTTCTCATTTTTTGAATTTTTATTCCTCTCCCCTCTCCCCCATGAGGCACTGATTATGAAAAAAAGAATCGTTTCCGATGTTTTTCCCCCTTACTTTTGGGTTGAATAACAACTTTTGGAATTAAAAAAAAACATCACGTCGCGATGCTTTAGGAGTCAGGTTTTCCTGCTGTCCAAATTTAGTACTGACGCTCATTTTTCCTAAAAACGTGACGTTTTTGATTTTTGATTTGAAGTTTTTGATCAAAAACTCGTTCCATTGCAAGTGTATTCAATTCCATCCCATTCTCATTCCATTCAAATTACATTTCGGCTTCATTTCACTCCATTTCAATTCCATCCCATACTAATTCCATTCCAACTTCATTCCTGTTCCATTCCCACTCCATTCCTATTCTATTTTATTCTATTCTATTCTATTCTATTCCATTCCATTCCATTTTATTACAATTCTATTCTATTCCATTTTATTCCAATTCCATTCCACTCCATTTCAATTCCATCCCATACTAATTCCATTCCAACTTCATTCCTGTTCCATTCCCACTCCATTCCTATTCTATTTTATTCTATTCTATTCTATTCTATTCCATTCCATTTTATTACAATTCTATTCTATTCCATTTTATTACAATTCTATTCTATTCCATTTTATTCCAATTCTATTCCATTCCAATTCCATTCCACTCCATTTCAAATCCATCCCATACTAATTCCATTCCACTCCATTTCAATTCCATTCCATACTAATTCCATTCCAATGCCATTCCTGTTCCATTCCAACTCCATTCCTATTCCATTCTATTCTATTCCACTCTATTCCATTCCAATTCCATTCCAATTCCATCCCGATTCCATTCCAATGGCGAGTCGAGACCCCCAAAAAGCAAATCCTGGGCACTACCGTCAACTACCTACCAATTCTCAATCCTCGAGGTGAATTAATACGACCTGTGCAGACGAGCAATCGTCAAAATGGTCCACATGAACCGAATTCTTGGGCCCTTATCGACGTAGGCAATTCAATTTTGGATGTAGCATAGCTCTTTTGATTTCCCATCGATTGGCAGTAAAATTATTTCACTTTTCGATTTTCCACCCCCTCTTACCCGCATACCCCAAAAATGAACCTCTCCCAATTTGGACCACGGATCATTTAAACTTTAATAAAAAAAATTAGACGGTGAGTTTAAGCCGAATTTTAAATTTCAGCAATTTTGATCAGTATGAGACGGAGTAATTAATTTTTTCGTTCGGGAGAACTAAAAAAAAATATATATAAAAAAAACATATCAGACCGGGCGAATGTAATAGTCGGGATTTCCTTTCAAAAAACCTAACTAATAAGGATTTGATAAAAAAAAAAAAATCCAAATTTGTATTTAGTGAGCAGTTGGGTGAAATTAATCCAACCTACATATTTCGCAAGATATTATCGAGAAAATTTTGGATTTTAAACACCGCTGTCATTTGTTATTAAATTTTTACTGTACAGAAATAGATTGAATATAAACAGCAGTAAATGCGAAACAGGTGGAAATAGTGGACTAAAAATTTAGATGGAGATTTCCTTCGAAAAGAGAGACATTTTGGGCAGATTATTAACATTTATGTTTCGAGCTGATTTCGATATTCTATATACCTATGATGAAAATAAATTTTAGGAATTTTTACAAAAACTCTAGTTCCAAGGGACATCAGATGGTTATACCCTATGACGATTCCTATGAAGTCGATACGCACAGCACGTAAGTATCGATAATTACGTAGGTACCCAGTACAACTAAAAACTTGGAAGTCTTTCATATTTTTGATCATTTACACGTTGTTGCAAAAAAATCTCATAACTTCATTTTCTAATTACGTATTTACTTAGTATCCAAGTCACTTTAAAATAACAAAAAAAAAAAAAAAATTGACACTTTTTACATTTAAAATTTGATAAAATTTCACTTTCAAATCTCGGGTGGTCTAAGATACGTGCCACGATTGTCATCAATGAAATCCCATTCTACTCCCACGACTTGAAAAAATCGCTTCTGGTCAAAACCTGGCATCAATGTGTATATTCCATCAACGCGAACATCAAACCCACACTTTAACAAAATCCCCAGAAAACAAATATTTACTCGTAATAATAAACAATGTAATCGTTCAACTCGGATAGGTCTCTAGTCTAGGTATACAATTACATATAAATTCAATAAACTGGTATATAAAAGTCGCAGACAAGACAATAGAAAACTAATAAGAAAGAAGCAGCTTAACTTACACACTATTAAAAAAGTAGATACCTTTTACTCGCATTCATATATATATGTACATGTGTATGGGTATGGGTATATATACGCTGTACGAGTAAGGTATAAATGTGCTATCAATACACGGTCTAACATTAATTAGCAATATGACAGCGTCGGAGACGGTGATTACAACAAATGGTCGGTATTTTTCACCTTTCAACTTAGAAAAAATACTGCATATTGTATCAATACCTGTGCCAGTGTATAGGCGCAAAAGAAAGCCACTCAGCTTTTGCTTTTTGTAAAATGTCGCCGGTAGCGTAATATAAAATTATACCAACGATTTGTAAATTATAATGAAAAAAAAAAAAAAAAAAAAAAAAACGGGACGAGGATAATTTTTAAATATGATTTTAGCGCGAGTCGAATATCATATTTCCATTTCCCATATTCTATTAGTTTATTATATATAGAGGTACACTGCTGCAGCAGCACTACTAAAAGCTGCCTGCCATAGGTAAATGATACGGATGCTTCTTTTAGC
This sequence comes from Ferrisia virgata, assembly GCA_900060175.1. Lineage (NCBI taxonomy): Eukaryota > Metazoa > Arthropoda > Insecta > Hemiptera > Pseudococcidae > Ferrisia > Ferrisia virgata. Next base: position 12,944 of record FIZR01009659.1, on the reverse strand, counting down.
ATTCAATATCCTGCTTCGCTCTTAGGTATAAGTCAATAAACGTTCTTTAACTGTACAGTAACCTCAAAGTTGATGAAAGTAATTTCTAAATAATTTATTCGGTACGAAGATTTACGCGTGCTAGCCTTTTCTGTTGTCCCCCCCCTCCCCCACCGCGGTCTTCATTTTCGAAATAGACCGGGTGCGGGCCTCTAACGGCCATCGGTTTCGGTACACCATGCATTACACGTAACGTAGCCTTCCTTTTTTTTTATACGAACGAACGATGGAATTGTTTGTTGCTGTAATCTTTTTTATTGTTACTTTCTAACCAACAATCATTTTTAATGAAAAATTTAAAAATGAACAATTAGCCGAACCGTATAGATATGTACAAATATGTAGGACGATAGCTTTTGGCAACGAACATCACACTACTGCACCATATTAAAAAGATTTTTTGGTGGCCGTTTGCCTCCCTCGTTCCATCTGCTATTACAGACTGGGACTGCTCTGTACGCGAAATAAATTAACTCGCGAACGCGAAACCAGTCTTACAGATTATTTTTAAAACGATTATACGCGCATCGAGATTTTTACTCTGTTATAACCTATACTGGTATTAGATTATTCATTTTTTTTTCCTCCTCTTCTTCTTTCTGTAACTCTCCTACGCCTGCGTCCGATCGTAAGAGCCAACTTCGGTATATATATATAATTAACGCTTTCTTCGAAGAACCAGTTCGCTCGCGTATAAAATATATTTACGCGTAGAATATGGTTCTCGAGTAAGATGAAATGCAGTACGAAAAAAATAAAAGGAAAAAAAAAAACCTTCTATTGTCAATCGGGCGCGCGGTTGCGGCCGTGGTGCAAATTTAATTTAAATCGTGTTCACGTGTCACCCGAGTTTTGCGGATGGGAAATACCTCGATCAGCACGAATTGGCGCAATGTTGTCTGCAAAATTGCACAGCTAAACGTTATGATGACTGCGGTACACCATTCTAACAGTTATATATGCTAGGTATAGATGTACATAGGTATACGTTGCCTTAATCCTTTACTCGTATGAGTGGAAAAAATTTCTACTTCGATGTTGGCAGAGATAAGATAAACAAACGTTTAATTCTTGATGCGAAACAATCTGCATTCTATCAATTATTTGAATTACACTCGAACAGAGTCGGCTAGATAGGCTTCCAAATGCGCAGCATTCTTCTTTATAATGTGTACTATAGATATATATATATATATATACACCTTTAGCTACATTATGCATAAATACTTTGGCAGCACATCGGACGAGCCGAGCACCTTTCGCGCGTCATCATCGCCTGCTGCAACTTTTCCTCGATCGCGTCCGTCCGTCCGTCCGTCCATCGTCGTCGTCGTCGTCGTCGTCAACGAGAAGGAATAACATAACCGCGTACCCGGGCAGACTTTTACGTTAATCCTTTTCTTATTCTAAGCACTCGGTAATGAGCTCTGTTGACTCGACAATGTCAAACACTTCAACATTTTTTAAGACACCTGTTACCAGCGCGTACTCGCCGTGTACCAAAAGACCGCCTATTTGAATAATATATTCAACGAGTCGAGACGCAAATCCATCAAATAACAAACGCCGCTATGTGTCAGTCCTAACACCTATTATCGTTGCCTTTTGATTATATGGATGCGACCATCACACCGAGCTAACCGAACCTCTCCATCTGTCTTTGTTTCGCTCTTACTCGTTCGCATTCTCTTTCTCTGCGTGTAGATTTATGTCATTCGCTTCAAATGCAAATAAATTCGGTTATTCACTACCTCATCGTGTATATATATCTTGGAACGCTGCTCTGCGCTCGTTTAATACGTAGACCTACACAAAAGAGACAGCAACAATCAACGTGAAATCGTTATAAATATGAGAATCGTTTCGTTCTAGGCGAAGCTACATAGTCTGCAGGTCTTCCATTCATCTCTTCGAGTAATATACATACGTTTAATACGTGTATACATATTTTAGGCATACGTTCGAGTACCTTAGGACCTAAATGCTTACATTTACACCGCTTATACGCTTTATCAAAGAATGAAATATCTTTTGCGTGCAGCTACCACAGTTCTCTGGCTGTTATACTGCATCGTGTCCTCTTTACGTTTTATTTTTTCATTATTTTTAATGTAATTCATATTTATCACAGCTCAAGATTTTACATCTATATTTCAATCAGAGAATATAGTAATTACAAATTTTGAACTGGTTGGTTGTTTCTATGATGAAAATGTGCTGATTCTATCTATCTATCGTTAAATTCGGGGAATTCATGAATTACCATTGTGAACAGTTTTGAAACATTCAGTAGGTATGGTAGTCGTCTTCCATTAAACGAACTGATGTCCAAAAAAATGTAGACGAAGAAACTAAGTAAATTACAAATTCAGGGAAGATGAACTATTTCATGTTTCAAGATATCTTCCTTCTTCTTCATGTCGCCGTCTCTGACCGCAGTTTGGCGATCATCATGGCTATCACCATTTTGTTGGCTGCGTTGTGGAACAATTCTGCCGGGGAACATCTGAACCATCTTCTGAAATCCGCCTCTCATGGCAGCTTTTTCCCCTCGAAGTATATTCTGGAACACCGTGCATTTTTCATTTCTATGGACATGTCCGTGATATTGCAATTTGCGCGCTTTGATGATGTTTAGTACTTCTCGTTCTTTGGACATACATCTCGTCTGTCTGGGGTATCTTCAAGAGGCGGTGGTAGATGAAGCTTTCTAGCGCCTCTATGCGTTTCTCCAATTCGCGCGACAGTACCCAGCGAAGTGGCCGTGTCCTCTACCAGAATTGCTCCTGTACGAGGGCTGGCCCTTCGCAACCTTCGCCAGGGAGGTATTGATCGAGAAGAAGTAATGGCCTGTGCGTAAGCAAGGTTGACCCTTCAAGTATCCGAACGCAGCCACGAAGCTAGCTAGTAGTGAGAAAGGTCCTATAGAGAGGGACATAGTTCCAGTAGGTATACTGGCAAGATCAATGCAGCCAGTGTTCCTCAAATCGACTCATAAACCCAAACTTGACAACAAACACACGGACTTGACCAAGAAGAAACATTTTTTATTTGTAAACCCGGACTTTGACCAAAGATATTGTGATTATGTTAGTATTAAGGAAAATTTTTAATTGTTGTAAAGACGAGAAGTCTCAAAATTTTAAGTCAAGTTAGATTTAAGGATGAATAAAATATTGTAAAATCGAAGAGACTTAGTTTTAAGATTGCGATGATCCGTACAAAGCGATAAAGTGAAAACTAGGAGCACTTTATACGGGGAGCGAAAAAAAAAAAAAGTACCCAGTGACCTGAGAGAGCAGTGCTACAAAGGGGCAATAGAGCAATGGCAGGAAAGATGGGATGTCTCACAAGCAGTGAAGACACAGCGGTTCATTCCGAACTTACGAGAATGGCTAAGCCAGGGATTAGTCCTCTCGACGTACAGTCCCTAGTTATTGACCGAGCATGGGAACATAGTGAAGTACTTGAACGAGAAGCAGAAGAAGAGACCCACTCCAAACTGCCTTAGGTGTGGAAATGATGACGCTGGTGTAGTTGAGGACAGCCCCCATATTATATTAGACTGTCCCAATGTAGCCAGGAAGCAATCCAGGAACACCCTGAAAGCAAAATTGCGACCTGGGCGGTGGTCATGCCCCCTTCCACACTTGTTACCGTATGGAGGCTGACCATTCGCCGACTTCGCCAGGGCTGCACTGACCGAGAAGAGGTAACAGTCCCTGCGAAAGCAGTACTGGTCGTTCAAGCATTCGAAAGCAGCCAAGACGCTAGCTAGCACTGAGATTGGTTCCATTAAGACCATAGGTAGAACCAGCAAGGAAGAAGTGCAGCCTCATTCTATCGATCAGGCTACCCACCCGCACCTGACCGAAAATGACAGAAACTGCCCGAATGTGATAACAGAAGAGAAAATTTTACCCAAATGTGACACCAGAGGAGGCAGTTATTATTTTAGTTATAAGTTTGTTAGTTAGTTATAAGAAAAGAAGAGAAATAAAAAAGTTTAGAGTTAAGAAAAGATGCAATGATCCATACCAACGATAAAGCAAAAGCTAGGCGTGTTAGTATAGTGAGCAAAAAAATTGTGTAAGGCGAAGTGGGTTAAAATTTACAAAATATAAAGAGAGAATTCGAACGGATTAAAGCAGTCTTAATAGATCAGTCCTCCTGTCTTCAACTAGTCAGTAATTTAACATCCCTGTGGTTAAGGAACATGCGATTAAACATGCTAACGTATGCGATCTTTTCCACAGAAAGTCCGGAATGTATGCATGTGCTAAATACTTTACTGCTCAGTTTGCAACTCTTACAAATAGTTTTGTACAAAAAACGATGATGTATATATGTTTATACTCAAACATGAAAATAACCATTTGATCTTTACATTTGAAAGCAGATAGCCTTAGCTAGATGACTGTACATAAATCAAGTACCCACCCTATCTGAAGAAAGATATATGAAACACTAACAGTACGATGAAAAGAAGTCAGGAACAAAAGAAACGGTCCATTCAATCTATTGTTATTATAGACACAGAACATATTCTCAAAGGGTGGTACAGTGGATGCACTTTTTTTTTTAAATCTACAATACATGTGAAGGCGGGTGTAGGGAGGATAAGTTACTATATAGCATACTTATAGCATGCATAACATACCATTAAACATGCCATTCAAAACCAGTTACTATAGCATTTTTGTCCTAAAAACAGGCGTTTATTTAATAGCGTTTTCGTTAACCACAGGGATTAATTCTTTTTCTGTAACAGTGTTGTTTCACAAAGCATTACATAGTTTCCGTTTATTTTTATAGTTATTCATATTATTCGAGTTTTGACCGATACACGAACAGTGTTATTGCGAAACAATTTCAATAATTAATTTTAAAAGTTTTTTCAACCATGCTTTTCCATTCCTCGGGAGTTCGGTATAACTAGCTTAAAGGCCCAAAGGCTCCACTACAGGTATAAAAGAGTATTGAATTTTTATGCTGATCACAAAATAATATTCTACTTAAAATACCGATACTTCTTTTGAACACCTGATTTTTGAGGCTCAAAGTTGGAAAAACTGTCATTTTCCAAACAGCATGACCAGTTAATAGAAATGATGAATCGATCGCTGGTTAGGATTTTCACACTATCCAGTGCAAATTAGTCCCCAAGGTATGCAAATTCACTGATAAAAATTTTAGCCCCCTACTTCAGCACTGACCCTTATTCACATTAAATAATTTAGTTGAGCAAGGTAGATGATAAATAAACAAGGTGTCCCACAACAACTGTCAGTGATGCTCGCGTGGCCAAAACCGTTCCTATTAGCGATTTGGCAACTACATACGTAGGGTTACAGCCCATTCATTTCTAAATAATTTTCCCCAAACCGGGTTAAATTCTATCGAATAGTTCCTGCTTCACATCAAATCTTGCAAGACCTTTTTTTTTTGCTATAGCCCTGTCAAAAACTACACGATATGGATTCGGATGTCAAATCAGAACAACAGTGGGTGATAAGGTAATATGTTTGGCGTGGTTTATTGAGGTCTAGATTGTGGCGGAAATTAAGGTGACGGTTTGGAAGGAGTAAATGACAGAAAGAATGATATTCAAGAGTTATAAACAATTTGAGAATGTTTAAATGGTGCTGGGTGACATCCCTGCCGGAGAGTTTCAACAGAATCTTGACCAAATGACAAGAACAAATGAAGAAATGTATCTATAGAATGGCCAAAAGTATTTTGAGAAGCAGCCAAGAGCATAAAATGATCAATTTCTAAAAACCTTCCCATTTTGTCCGGGTTTATCTCTGAAAAAACACATCTCGCACTCTGACCAACCTCACTTGAGTGGATGATTTTTTGACTTTTGAGTTGAAACTTTACCCTACAAAATTTTGTACCTCTACCTGCTCAAAGGGACTTGGGAGTTACGAATCCTCAAATTGGTGTCGTTTTCGAAAAAAACACTGTTTTTCGCTTTCATCCCCCAGAAGTGGTTTAGGATCTCGCAAAGTAGCTAAAAAAAGTGTGATTTGAGTTTCTGCATCGATCCGTACCACTTGCAGGTCGTAAAAATCGACATTTATTGTTTTTAAAAAAAATTATACAAAATACTCTTTTCCTTTAATAACGCGCCCAAAAAATTACTCTAGCCTAGAAAAATGAATTCCAATTGAATTACTAAAAAGTTTCTTGTTACAGGGTAGCCAACTGGAAAATGAATTTTTAGGCGTTAAAATCAACCTCCTAAAAATACGTAGCTATCCGCGTATATCTTTTACGAATTATAAAAAAGGCGTATCCACAACAACGAACTATGTACCTAAATATTAAATGCTCATTTATTAGAAACCCTAATAATACGTAATATTGACTACATTTATTCGTTCATTGCGTCGTTGGTGTAATCAACATCGATGCAATTATTAATTAATGTATCATTCAACGCAAGCAATAGGAATAAAGACATGACGACGCTAATATCCGCATAATTAATTTAATCAGCCGAGATTAGATTTGAGTGCAGTAATAATTATACTTTTCCGTTCCATTTTTTTTTTTTTTTCTCTCAACAGTCATGCAGTTAAAAATAAATTTCACTTCTAAAGTACTTTGCTGTACATATTAAGGCATTCTTTGCTTAAAACAAGAAGAAAAAAAAATATTAAAACGTCTTTTAAAGTTACTAGAAAGATTATTTTTTTTATACCATTCAAATAAAAAATGTAAGAACTATCAGAACATTTAAAATTTTTTTCGATCCTTTTATCGCGTTTTCGAAGAATTTCTAAAAAAGTCAAAGTTGCTTCAAAAATATTTCTGGTAATAAGTACAGAATGACACAGTTTTTTCATTACCTCTTTTTTATCTAAGCACCTTGGTTCGATATTTGATACACGTAAATAACATCGATAAGTACAAGAAAGTATTTATAAGCGCGAATTTTGTAAATGTAGAGTATCTGCAATCACTGGCCCAGAAAAACAAAATGTACCCTTTGACCTTTTAAATATTGAAGCTTTAATTTATCGCATCTTTTAAAACACGAGTATGTATCTCTACCTACGTAAATTTACGTTGGGACTATTTATATAATTCACATAAAAACGGAAAATTGTTATCGATATCGCTGATATCAGTAAGAAACATTGTAAAAGCACTTATCGAGCAAAGATTATGACGAGTTCCTTTTTCAAAGGCATTACCTTGAGCCGTACGTACTCGTGCGCATATTCGGCCCTATTATGTTGTGCAATTATATAAATAATTTCATTGAAAAAGTATGTTATCGAAATGCAACGATGCTATCATCGTCATTTCGCATATGTTGATTAGCGTGTACGTGTAAATGTAGCACACCTCGAATACCAATTATCACAGTTTATGCAAATTGATTCAAAAGGTGATTAATTATCGTTTCGGGAATGATTTGCTACGCTACACGTTGATATGTACAACATACGCTGCATTTTCATCATTTTTTTTCTTTTTAAGGCGCTCGCAAATACTGACACAACGCTCAGACATTCATCATTATTTCGCGATATTTCATAAATTTTCATCATTTTTTAAGCCCCACTGTCAATACTTCACACGCAATTTCCACATATTTCTCAACATTTTTTCATGATTTTTGGTAAATTTTATCGCTTTTTTACCAAAAATTTCGATGACTTTCAACGATTTTCTTCATATTTTATTTAAATTCATCTATTTTTCAACATTTTCTTGTTATTTTCGATTCAATTTTCTTATTTTTTTACGCATTAATATTGAATTTTAACCCAACTTTCAATGATTTCTTACAATTTTTGCTCAATTTTCACTCATTTTTTCGACAATTTTTCGTGATTTTTGATCAGTTTTCATTATGTTTTCCAAACTTTAATCAAATTTTCAATGATTTTTAACGATTTTAGGTCAATTTTCACTTATTTTTTGACAATTGTTGGTAAATTTTCACTAATTTTTTGACAATTTTTCGCGACTTTTGATTAATTTTCAACTAAATTTGAATAATTTCTGGCATATTTTCGCTCATTTTCAAAAAATTTTTAGTGATTTTTTGATCAATTTTCATAGTTTTTTTAAAATTTTTACCAATTTTTCAATGATTTTTAACGACTTTTGGTCCATTTTCACTAATTTTTTGAACAATTTTCGTGATTTATGATGAATTTTCGACCATTTTTGATCCATTTCATTCAAAATTTTTACCAATTTTTCAATGATTACATTTTTTGACGATTTTTTCTAAATTTTCACTCATTTTCTGACAATGTTTTCGTAATTTTTGATAGATTTTTGAAATTATCATCAATTTTTAGTCCATTTTCACTCATTTTTCAGCTACTTTTCATGATTTTTGGTCAATCGTCTGCCCTTTTTAACCAAATTTTGTCAAATTTTTTTCCTATTTTCAATAATTTGCAATGGTTTTAGGTCAATTTTCACTCATTTTTTGAACATTTTTGGTGATTTCTGATGAATTTTCGCTATTTTTAATCGATTTTCTTCTAATTTTTACCAATTTTTCAATAATTTTTAACGATTTTCACTCATTTTTTGACGATTTTTGCTAAATTTTCACTCATTTTCTGACAATTTTTTCGTGATTTTTGATCAATTTTCGAGGGTTTTAACGATTTTTGGTCCATTTTCATCACTCATTTTTTGTTCGATTTCTGATTTATTCTTGATGATTTTTAACAATTCTCGGTCAATTTTCACTCATTTTTTGAACATTATTCGTGATTTTTGATGAATTTCCGTCATTTTTACTCCATTTTCTTCGAACTTTTAGCCGATTATTAATGATTTTCAACGATTTTTGGTATATTTTCACTCATTTTCAAACAATTTTTCATCATTTTTTTCAAACTTTTACCTAATTTTCGATGATTTTTAACGACTTTTGCCCGATTTCTGATCAATTATTGATGATTTTTAACAACTCTGGGTCAATTTTGACTCATTTTTTGAACATTATTCGTGATTTTTGATGAATTTCCGTCATTTTTCACTCCGAATTTTTACCCATCTTTTAATGATTTTCAACGTTTTTTGGCTGATTTTCACTCATTTTCTGACAATTTTCTTCGTGATTCTTGATCGATTGTCGAATATTTTCAACGACTTTTGGTCCATTTTCACCAATTTTTCGCACATTTCTCGTGATTTTTGATGAATTTTCCGATATTTTTAATCCATAAAAATTTACTGATTTTTCAATGATTTTTAACGATTTTTTTTGGTCGATTTTCACTCATTTTCTGACACTTTTTTCGTAATTTTCGATCAATTTTCGAAGGTTTTTTACAATTTGGTCCATTTTCGCGCAACTAATTTTTCATAATTTTTGATCATTTTTCCGCATTTTTAACCAAATTTGTCAATTTTTCGCCAGTTTTCAATGAGTTTTGCTAAATTTTCACTCATTTACCGACAATTTTTCATTGTTTTTTTTTATCGATTTTCGAGAGTTTTCAACAATTTTTGGTCCATTTTCACTCATTTTTCATCTACATTTCATAATTTTTGGTCAATCGTCTGTCCTTTTTAATCAAATTTTGTCAAATTTTTTTCCAATTTTCAAATGATTAACGGTTTTTAAGTCATTTTTTCACAATTTTAAATTATTTTTAACGATTTTTGGCCAATTTTTCGTCATTCTTCATAACCTTTTCCCCCGGCCCCGTAAATTGATAAAAATTCGTAAAAAAATGATCAAATATCGCGAAAAAAAACATTCAAAATTAGGTGAAAATTTTTGACAAAAATGGGTTAAAAAATGCAAAAAAACCGACAAAAATGTTAATCTAGAGCTTACAAAAGCGCAGAAAAAGTGGATAGATTGATTCACGAAGTCAATATTACGTGGTAATACCGGGTAGCCCAAAAGTTCCGCAACCCAAAATTTCTTTTTCATTACATTCGATATATTAAAAAAAAAAAAAGAACCTAATTTAATAACAAATGCTGAAAATGTCCTCCACCAATCCCTTGGCATGCATTCAGCCGCTTAAAGAAATTTCTCGAGGCCTTCCTGATCGCGGAGCATCTTGCAGAGTGTATTGCTCTCGAAATTGGTCCACAATTCGTTTTATTGTTAATTTATCAGGAGGGTTGTGCTGAGGAAACTTTTTTTAAAATTCTTCGATGGTTCTAGGGTATGATGATGTACGGAAATATTGTTTAATAATTTAAGCTCTATGTTCTAACTGAAAATTGCTACTCGTGATTTTTTTTATGATTTTTATTCGAACAGAAAAAAATGTACTACCGTATCGTTTCAGGGGAGTAACTTCTGAATAATTTTGTCGACTGGAGTGTTGACAATAATAAAACTAACGAATGATTCCCTCGGAATCACTATTATTTTTTTTACCAAGCAAATTCGCAAAATCTATGGGTTGCGGAACTAATGAGTCACCCGCTATTTTATGAACTATATCGGCAATCAGCTGCAATAACGAGTAAAAATTTGATTCCAGAGGTTTTTCAACGTATGTACTCTTTCCACGCAGGCGCAGCCAGGTTTCGTTCAAATCGTTATAGTCGCATAATCGAGAAAGTTCGCTATGCTAATACTCTATCGGCCGCAAATGACCACAGAGTACGGTGCCGGCGCCGGCGCTAGTGCGGGGATCGACACGTGTCTCGACGAAGTTGTAAAATAAAAAATAAATAAAAAAAAACTCTCAAATCACACGCACGCGTCTAATTAACCTACGCATTAAATAAATGATAGGCAGGTAGATGGGTAGATGGGTAGATGGGTACGCAACTATGTACACGACTACACGTACACGTACACGTAAGAGGTAAATACGTATGGTTGTATGGTTATAGCTGCGATCGAGGTAATCTCGCATTACTAATGTGTTTACGATGAGCACATCACAGGACGATTGGTGGTGGTGGAGGTGGTGATGTCAGTAGTAGTAGTAGTAGTAGTAGTAGTGAAGGGCAGAGAATCGCATTAACGTGAAAATTTCTTTTACTTCAAGGATAGATGGATATTTCGGCGATGCCGATAAATGACACATATTTCGGATAAAAATAACAACAGATTAGAAAATAGACACGCGTAGCCGTTGGCCATTACCATTGGTCGAAATTTGTATCGCCATTTCGCTTCATCAAGCAGACGTATGTACTGTTAACTAATGGTATGCACGTAACTAAATAAATTGCCTATTTATAGGGATTAAATTTGCGATTTATATTCAAAAATAGTAGGTACATTATTAATACTACCTACTACATTTTAAGTAAGATGGAATTTTTTCCTTCTCGCTCACTTTCTTAGGCTGGCGCTGAGCATCATTGAGCAGCACTCAGTCACACGTGCGATAGTGGCGATTAACATTATTACAGCCTACACGCGCACGTAATCGAGGTCTAAAATATTCGAAGGCTGTTTTGTTGGTTATTTCACCGTATTTATACTACTCTCATCTGGTCATTTATGCATACGCGACGCGTATACGTTTTTATACGAAATTTATTACACGTAGGTACCGACCGGTACGTAGTATACGTATACGACGACGTACGCGTATTTTTTCGTTATAAATATTAAAAATTAAAAATAATCGCCGCCGGTCAAGTATATAATACGAATTACGCGCGAACGAGGGGTCTCGTAGGGCACCAGGCAAACGAGATAAGCGCGCAAAACTGCGTGGCCATTTGTAGCGTTACGTATCACACTATCCAGACCCGCTCTTCGTTCACGTTCTTCTTCCGTATCGAGTATGCGAAACAGGTGGAAAATTTTTTCAACCTCTTGGAAGGTTATAATTTTTTAATTTTTATTATTATTATTATTTTCAGTTAAATTCGGACTCGAGTCAACACCGTCAATGGCAAATCGCTCGCATTACTAAGTAAATAACAATACTATAGATAGTGGATGCTGCAAGCCACCACGCACGTCATCAGTGCACCACGTCATCAATGCACCGTGCATAGGCACCGGCAGAGGGTAGCGGGTATTTTTTTTTTTTTTTTTTGCACGGAGTAAGATTTTCAGTACTTTAGTTTCAGTAGTTAGATTTCAGTCATTCAGTGAGTAGGTAAGTTTACTAGTGTAAAACTAGACACACTGTGAACTTGACATTGAACAAAAATATGTTTTTCAATTTTAAAATTTCCAAAAAACATTATACAGGGTGGCCCGAAAGTTAGGTCGCATTTTTGCACATCAAAAAAATTATACATTACTCGATTCAAAACGATTTATCAAGTTTTATAATGTTCAAAATGATGTCCATTCACATAGTAGCATGAGTTGACACGTGGGGTGACCGTATAGCATATGCGAGAGATCAATCTTGGCTCACTATTGAGCTTCGATCAGTTCTTGCAAATGTTTCAAATTTTGAGGGCAAACTTGGTACACTCTTTCTCGGATTAGTCCCCATACCGCAAAGTCCATGCAAGTTGGGTCACAGGTTCGGGCAGGCCATTCCTAAGTCCCACGATGTCCTATCCACTCAATGAAGGTGTTATTGATCAGTTCTCGAGCACATAAGGCATAATGAGCTGGAGCTCCGTCTTGCTGCAAGATTAAGTTATTGAAAGGCTGGAACACGGGAGAATTTTGCAATTCAGGCAGTATGACGTCGACTAGCATGCCACAAAATCGTGCTGCGTTTATTGCTTTGACCATAAAATAGGACCCGATGATACCTCGATGACAAATACCTGCCCAAACATGAATGCCTAGAGAATTGAGCTCTTGAGTTACGATGATTCGTGGATTATCAGTGGACCAGTAAACAGAGTTATGCCGATTCACAAGGCCATTGAGTTTGAATTGAGCTTCATCTGTCCACAAAATTCATTCGGGTAAATCAGCTTTGACAGCTAAACGAGCAAGATAAAGTTCACAGAACTCC
>FIZR01009655.1:0-24339 GCA_900060175.1 Ferrisia virgata | reverse complement strand
TTCAACTTCTTAGCTGAATGGGGGGGGGGGTGATAGGGGGCAAACAAACTGAAAGAATAAGAAAAACCAACCAAAAAACCACTTTTTTGGTGCAGGGGGGGCTGGTGCAATGGAGCTGAAAAAGTCGGAACCATCAAAAAATACATTTGCGGCCCCAACTAAATGTACATAACAAATTTCAACTTCTTAGCTCAATTTTGGTGGGTGAGGGGGGAGGAGAAGAACGGCTCTTTTTCAAGGTTGAATGGGGGAAAACCTCCATATCTGTTCTCCTAATTGACATAAGAGATTGATTTTTGGATATGTTATACAGCGTTTGATTCTCTATCAATTGGTTTAAAAAGGGCAATTTTTGCGTTTTTGAACTCTCTGCACCCCCTCCCCTCAAATTGGGGCATAACTGAATTTTGATCCAAATCCATCCCTAATAATATATATCTGATCCTCCGCCAAACTGAAAAAAATAAAAATAAAAATAAATGGTTGACATGGCTGAACATCATCTCAAAAACCCTAAAAATTAGAAAAATCGACCAAAAAACCACATATTTAGGGCTGTAAGGGGGCCGCAATGAGGCTGAAAAGATGAGTTTCCCGAAAGGCACATCTAGGGCCCTTATTAAATGTACATACCTAATTTCAAATTCTTAGCCCAATTTGGAGGGGAGTTATGCAAGAAACAAACTCAAAAAATAAGAAAAATTAGAAAAACCGATCAAAAAATTACTTTTTTGAGGCTGTAAGGAGGTACAATGGAGCTAAAAAAATTCAGAACCCCAAAAAGCACATTTAGGGTCTCAACTGAATGTACATACCAAATTTCAAGTTCCTAGCTCAATTTGGTGGGAAGATTGGGGAGGAACAGCCTTTTTTCAAAATTAAAAAGGGGAAAACCCCCATATCTCCCCTTCTAATTTACTTAAGAGGTTGATTTGTGGATATGCTGTATAAGTTTTGATTCTCTATCGATTGACTCAAAAAATAATAATTTTTGCATTTTTGACCTCTTAGCATCTCTTCCTTCAAATTGAGACACATATGAATTTTGATCCAAGGTCATCCTCACTAAGATGTATCTAATCCGACACCAATCTGAGCTAATTGATCGAATTGGAGCGATTTTAGTCAGTATAGAGCGGAGTAAGTGATTCTAAAATTCGGGGAAAAAATAGAAAATAAATAAATTTTTAAAATGGCTGAAAATCGTGTTAATGGTTTCCTATGACCCTAAAACGGATTTCGTTGATATTTCCACCCTTCTCCACCATTGCTCGATAGGTTGTAATAGCCTGGTTTTCATTGAAAATATGACATAGAAAATCAGGCAAAAAACATTGATCGTGGTGTGTTTCACGGTTCTACCATAGTTGACCTAGCGGTTGAGTATCGAATGGATTTCGGCTAAAAATATATACTTACTCGATGATAAATCTAGCATCGAGCTATAGGATACGTAGACCCACTCCGAGTATTCTCTTTTATTTTTAGTACGAAATTAACGCGTTTGTTGAATATAGCTGGATACAGTGGATAGTATATTTCACGATGTGAAAAATCTGTAGATGGGTACGGTATGGTTGTAAATTTGCGCCCTCAGATCGTAAATTAAAGGCTCGAGAAAACTTTTATTATTTGAATTATTGCGGCGAAACGGGCTAAAAAAAAAAAATGTATCATCGGTGGCTTATCGATCTATACAACGACCCGACGTAGGTAAATGTACGAAAGTGTCGAATTCCTGAATTGGAAAATTTTTTCAGTAATCGTCGCGTTTTTATGAAGATGAAAATATGGAGCGAAAAAAAAAAATAGCAACGCAACGGGCGCTATCGAAGTAAGTTGATTATAAATTGAACAACGCTCGTAAATATGGTTTAATAAAGTTTTATTACGTTTGCGTAATTTCGACGCGAATTTAATAAACAGTTGTAAAAATTTTACGTACTATATCTATCTGAAAATATAAAAATGAATGGCTCTTTGCGAATTAGATTATACTAGCATAACAAATGCTCTTAGACTAATATCTCAGCGTTATATACATATACACGAGAACATTGCTGGTTGGTGGTATAGGTAATGTGCATACTATATCTGTCTGTAGACAGATACCTACCTACGTTATGCATTGTGTGTGAGTATGAATAATACGATATGATTTTTTGCAGTTAACGTATAAATATATACTGAAAAGAACGAGTCGAGGAAAAAAAAATAACATCGAATGTGCATTTGTTCTCTTTTAATCCCCCGATGATTTGCAGTAGTGGGTATTTGTGGTTGACCAACTTTTTACATTAGACTTGTTAAAAAAAAAAAAAAAAAAAAAAAAAAAAAAGGAAAAAAAGAAAGCACGAGTGAAGTTGAACAAGAAGCAGAGGGCTGAAAGCACCACAGCAGAGCTAAGAACGAGCCGTTCTGTTCAACGAGTTTCGTGCGAACGTTACAGTATAACAATGCTAAGATTTATGGCTCGAATTTGAAATAGATGCTTGTAATTTTGGTAATCCTACGATCAACTTTATCGTCGGCCAAATGTTGAAATTTTCCGTCAATTCGTTGTTAGAAATTTCTCTCAGGTTTAGAGCCAAAATCGTACCGCAACGCTGTGTTTAATGTCGAACCGAATTGCAAGCTAGAAAAGTAAAATTCCGGAATTGTATGTAGTTTTGGAATGTATATTATTTGAAAGCTCGACAATTATATTTGTTTTTTTTTCTCAGCGGATGTAACTTCCATCTTTTTTAATAGGCCTACTTGAAAAAAAAAATAACCAACATGAGATGCAAGTTCCTATGTTTATTTTATTGAAACCTTTATTTGAAATCCTTTCCTATTACTGGACCAGGTTTTGAAGGACCAAGTTTGGAATTCTTTTCAATAATGATTCTGCCAAAGCCTTCAAATTCTGAAGGAACCCTCAAATAATTGTAAATATTTGTTTTAGAACATTGGCGGTTCTGAAGGCGGGGAAACTAAGCCCTCTCAGATGTTGAATTAGCCTCCTCCCCCTTAGTTTTAAAAAAAGGTTTAGAACATCATGAAAATTTATCAAAAATATTGAAATTTTAGTAACATTTCGAAACGATTCTGTTTCAAACCTCCATCTTTTCTCTCGTAAAACTTACAAAATTGAAGCTAAAACTTTAGAAATACATTTTTTTCCCCATTGAAAATCAGTTTTTATTTTTATTTTTTTCCTAAGCAAACATTTTTATTTCACACCAAAAATTAAGCTGCCAATCAGCTCCCCTCTCCGCAACAGTAAGTTTTTCAACCAGCCCGAATGTAAATATTCATTCTATTTTTTCGTCATTCATCCGGGGGGGGGGGGCTTCCCCCCACCATCGAACTAAATCACGAAACTCCGCCTATGTTTTTTAGAAATTTAATTTACAAAACTAGTGTGATTCATTGTTGTAATATCGTGAAGAATATATCCATTTAAACATATTCCTGACCACCACCACCACCCCCTCCATCCTAAATACTTTAGAATTGAGCATATCAAGGGATGCACTGTAATGTTCCACATCATTTCCACTAAAAAGGAATGTTTTCGTTGGTTCTCGATATCGTTACCATTTTATTTAATTGAGAAAAAGACATTTTGTATTTTTTTTTTTTTTTTTTTTGGACCCATTTTATGTGTGCCAAAAGTTTTTTTTAATGAGAAAAAAACATTTTTTTTTTTTTTTTTTTTTTTTTTTGGACACCTTATATGTGTGCCAAAAGTTTTTTCACTCTTGGTGATATACTGTGAAAAATAGAAAATCTGCTTTTTGACGAATCCGTTGTTTATCAAATTCTGATCTCAAAGTCAAAAAATTTTCGCCAATTACAATGGTCACTGAACTCGACTATTAATATGAAAGTTAATAGAATTGCATACTCGATTCGCCGTAAAAACACGTTTCATCGAAGTCATTCAGAATTTTTTTTCAAACGCCTCAAACTTTCAGAAATACTTTTGTTGGTGGCATAAAATCTCTCATTTTTTCCCCAAAAATTTGGGCCCCGTTTCGCTTAATCGTACTTTTGAATCCAGTTTCACAGGTATAAGATAGAATTTCACATTTTTTTTGTAATAAATGAGGATTGATTTCTCCAAATTTCAATTATTCAATATCAAGAAAATTAGGTACATGCATGCTCGAGAATTTTTGAATAATTTGGTCTTTTAGGCATCAAAAAAAAAAAAAAAAAATTGCCAAAAAACTACATTTTTGTGGCTGTAAAGGGGTGCAGTGAAGTTGAAAAATCGAAACTCCTAAAAGGCCCATCCAAGGCCTAATTTCAACTTCTTAGCTCAATTCAGAGGGAAGATAGAGGAGAAACAGCCCTTTGAAAACCCTCATATCTCCTCTCCTAATGGACCTAAGAGGATGATTTTTGGATATGCTGTACAACTTTGGATTGTCTATCGATTGATTTGAAAAGAAACAATTTTTCTAATTAGGCCCTACAACGCACCCCCTCCGCCGAATTGGGTCATAACTGAATTTTGATTCGAGTTCATCCCCACTCCAGGATATCAAATCTGCCGCCAATGGGACCCTGTTGATCGATTTTGGTCACTATCGAGCTGAGTAAATGATAAAATCAGGCTAAAAGGCACTATTTCGAATCAACTGAGAACCCAAAATCAATTTGAATGAAGCAAATTGAACTTTTTTATCTAGGTTTCCTTTGTCCTACTGCCAATGCAAATCAGGCTTTTAAGTATTATGCATCTACGGCGGGTGGAGGGGAGGGGGAATATAAACGAAATCCGTTTTAGAATCCTAGAATACCATTTATAGCCATGTCGGATGTATATCCCTCTCTCCCCCCTCCCACGGTCTCAATACCTAAAAATAATTTTGCTCAGCTCGATACAGACCGTAATTGATCAAATTTCAGCAATAGACGTTGTTTGGTGGTGGATTTAATATGTTTGAGTAGGGATGACTTTGGGTCAAAAATAAGTCATGTCCAAATTTAAGGATGCGAATGATAAAGGGATGAAATGTCAAAAATTGTGGTTTTTTTTTTAACCAATTGATAGAGAATCAAAAATTGTATAACATGCAAAAATCAGCCTCCTAAGTCAATTCGGAGGAGAGATATTAATACCAAAAGATGTTTAACAGCGCATTCTGGAAAAATCGTCAACAATTGACCATCAACAGTTGAGCGTCTTCATTAGATGACATTAGTGGACCGTCAACAGTGTGACATCTTCATTAGACTGACATCATTGCAAAGATTTTTACGGCCTGAAATGACGTCAGTGGACTTATTTTGTGAAGGATTGATTTTATGATTTTAAATTGAAATGTCGAGGAAAATTAGAAATGTCATTAGTGGACCGTCAACAGTGTGACGTCATCATAAGACTGACAGCAATGCAAAGATTTTTACGGTCTGAAATGACGTTAGTGGACTTATTTTGTGAAGGATTGATTTTATGATTTTAAATTGAAATGTCGAGGAAAATTAGAAATGTCATTAGTGGACCGTCAACAGTGTGACGTCATCATAAGACTGACAGCAATGCAAAGATTTTTACGGTCTGAAATGACGTTAGTGGACTTATTTTGTGAAGGATTGATTTTATGATTTTAAATTGAAATGTCGAGGAAGATTAGAAATGTCATTAGTGGACCGTCAACAGTGTGACTTCATCATAAGACTGACATCAATGGACAGATTTTTATGGCCTGGAATGACATTAGTGGACTTATTTTGTAGAGGATTGATTTTATGATTCTAAATTGAAATGTTGAGGAAAATTAGAAATGTCATTAGTAGACCATCAACAGTGTGACGTCATCATTAGACTGACATCAGTGGACATATTTTTATGGCCTGGAATGACATCAGTGGACTTATTTTGTGAAAGATTGATTTTATGATTCTAAATTGAAATGGTGAGGAAAATTAGAAATTTCATTAGTGGACTGTCAACAGCGTGATGCCATCATTAGACTGACATCATTTGGCAGATTTTTATGGCCTGGAATGACATCAGTGGACTTATTAACATCAAAATATGTTTAATAGCGCATTTCGAAAAAAATCGTCAACAGTTGACCATCATCATTAGATGACATTAGTTGGCCATCATCATTACATGACATTAGTAGATCGTCGTCATTGGACTGACATCAGTGGACCGTCATCATTGGGCTAACATCAGTGGACAGTTTTTGAAGGCCTGGAAAGACATCAGTGGACTTATTGTATGAAGGATAGATTTTATGATTTTAAGTTGAAATGTTGAGGAAAATTAGAAATGTGACATCAGTGGACTTATTTTATGAAGGATTTATTTAATGATTTCAAATTGAAATGTTGAGGAAAATTAGAGATGCTTGAAGTTGACCTGTGAACAGTGGACCTTGACCTTGAATCGATTTTATGATTCAAGTTGAAATGTCGAGAAAAATTGGTTGTCTTTGACCCCGGTTGACTTTATGATTTTAAGTTAAAATCTTGAGGAAAATTAAAGATGTTTAATAGTGCATTCCACTGTTGACCAGTCATCGGTTTACTCGTCAACAGTAAACTTTGATCTTGGACTGATTTTATGATTTCAGTGATGAAACAGTGAATATAAAAGTTAAATTTATGCCAACAGAGTGAAAAATTGCAGGACTTACATCTTTTCAATGTGTACAGAGTATTGGCTTTTCGCCTTTTTTTTTTTTGATCCTGAAAAAGGACTCTTTTCTCCAAATTGAGCTAGTAGGTTAAAATTTAGCAAGTAAATTTTAGTATAGGTCCTAGATGTGCTTTCTGGGCGGTTTTAATTTTTCAGCCTTATTGCATCCTTTTGAAGGCCTGGAAAAATGATTTTTTGAAAGTTTTTCTTATTTTTGAGTTTAACGAGGCTATTGATGATTGGTTGACTTCAAATTATCCAAGAGGTAGAACATATTGAAATTTCGCTCATGCCTGTTTAAAAATCTTCCAATTTAAATGATAAATTAATAGCAAAAACCGGAAGTAATTCGGATATCAATGTTGCCAGTATTCGACAACCCATATTTCAGCCATAATTCCATATAAATAATTATACGAACTCTCTCGTCACTCAGAATTTTCCACCATCTTGTGAGCTATACCTATACCTACATCTGTGCATTGTTACTCAATACGGAACGTAGAGAAGACATAAATACGAATTCTGACTAAATTTCATATAATAAGCCCGTACAATCTAATAGACGTACACAAATTACACATGGTTGGATAAATTCGTCGCGTCGCGTTGCGCCACTCCGTATTCTTGGTTTCAGCAAGTTGAACCTTGTTTATAGTATAATCTATTTTTCTGCACGAATATTAAAGGATTCGATATAGATACAAAGAGCGAGGTATATATATATATATATGTAGAAGAGAAGATACACGCGGAAAATGCGATTATGTCAGAGTCGACGTTTAAGATGCATAGAATTCTCGTAATAAGACCGTTTAAGTTTCACTTTTGAGACAACTTAAGCCGGCCTGTATTGTCCTTCGCGGTTTCGTCGTCGGTGTATCTGTATATCGTAGCTGTAGTTATATTTTCTCCAACACATACACAACGATCTATGTACTCAGTATGCATATATTTTCGTCAATAAGCGTAGGGTACCGAAACACGTGAAATTTTCACGTTGCTTTCTCTCTTATCTTTGGCGTACACGATGGATTCTGATGCGGGCGGGTTTTTACCGCCGAAACGACGATGACGAAGCTTATAGATTTACCTAGAACTAATTTACTTACCTCAGCAAAACGTGTAACGCTGAACCAAGCTACAAACCTATAATCTGCGGCTTCGCTCGCTGCAAAGCATACATGTATATGTGTATACGAGTACGAGTACAATACCTATTTCAAATTACTACGGTGATAGTTGGCTGTGGAATTTAGACATCATAAACGATCGCTTCGAGGTCAATTTTCGAAATATCTGAAGCCTCGGTACAGCGGAACAAGTAGAGGTACATGCTAGAAGTACACGTTACCAAGTATTTGTATCTCGAGGCTAAGATAACAACGTAGGAATCTATCTGTTGGAAGATAACAAGACCTACACGACTAAATGCTACGCATTAACAGCCTATTACCCGTTCTGTATTCTGAGCTGCGCCGAGAAAAGGTGTATTGGTGAAATTTCGTAAAAAGGAAAACCTCGATTGATATTCTCATCGCGTCTTTATATTCTTTTTATTTCGTTATCCTGACGTGCAATTTGATATTTACGAAGGTAAGTACGAAATAGTGTGAGGAAGTCTTCGGATCGGCGACAGAATAATAGAAAAGAAAAGCATCGCATTGTGTTGCTTTTTCAGCCTGATTTTCGTAAAATAACGGAGACGAGTGAATTGTTCTATTCAAATAATAAAGAACTGGAATGATATGCGATGCCCTTTTTGACACGCATATGTCTCAGGGCTGGGGGGGGGGTCATTCTAAAAGTTACGTTTTTGATTTTTGGACTTCGTGCTAAAATGTCGACATGGATGTGTCTTAAGAGTGGGAAAGTTTGATAGAACGAACAATGAAAAATGAATATGGCCGATTTTTGGACTTTATGTTGAAATGTTTGAGTTAAGTATTTGACTTGAGATTTGAAATTTTTGATCAAAAACTCGCGATGTAAGATGATTATAAAAGATTTTTGCACTTTACGTTAAAATGTTAAAACTCGCGATGAAAGATAATTAAGTATGAATGATTTTTGTACTTTATGTTAAAATATTGACATGGATATGTCTTTGCATATCATGTTAAAATGTTCAAGTTGAATAAATATGAAAAAAAAAATAGAAAAATATAGAAAAATTTCGAAAAATTAAAGATTATTACGAGTGACTTTTACACTTCATGTTAAAATGTTGACATGATTAACATTTGCCATGATTTTTCAGTCTGATTTTTGTGACATATTATAATCATGAAAATCGAAAAAAAGCATCGCTTTGCGGTGATTTTTTCTTGATCCACATTCAGCATAGGAAGGGTTTAATGGGGTTAAAAAGTCAAAATCCTCAAAAAGAACATCTTAAGGTCCTTACTGAATGTACATACTTAATTTCAAGTTCCTAGCACAATTTGAAGAATAGTCATGCGAGGAACGAAAACAAAAAATAAGAAAAAAAATGTCCAAAAAACTACATATTATTTGGAGCTGTGAAGGAGTGAAATGGGCTGAAAAGTCGAGACCTGCAGAAGACACATCTAGAGCTCGTACTAAAATGTACATACCTAATCTCAAGTTCCTAGCACAATTAGGAGGAGAGGGGGAGAATTATGCGAGGTACAAACTCAAAAAAATAAGAAAAAATGACCAAAAAACCACATATTCAGGGCTGGGAGGGGGGACGAGGCGGTGAAATAGAGCTACAAAGTCAAAACCCAGAATACACACATCCCCAATGGTCCCTACAGCCGGGACATACCTAATTTCAACTTCCTAACTCATTTTGAAGTGGACTTATGCGAGGATCAAACCCTAAAAATTAGAAAAATCGACCAAAAAACCACATATTTAGAGCTGTGAGGGGGCTGCAATGAGGCTGAAAAGATGAGTTTCCCGAAAGATACATCTAGAGCCCTTATTAAATGTACATACTTAATTTCAAATTCTTAGCCCAATTTAGAGGGGAGTTATGCGAGGAACAAACTGAAAAAAATAAAAATAAAAATAAAAATAAATGGTTGACATGGCTGAACATCATCTCAAAAACCCTAAAAATTAGAAAAATCGACTAAAAAACCACATATTTAGGGCTGTAAGGGGGCTGCAATGAGGCTGAAAAGATGAGTTTCCCGAAAGGCACATCTAGGGCCCTTATTAAATGTACATACCTAATTTCAAATTCTTAGCCCAATTTGGAGGGGAGTTATGCAAGAAACAAACACAAAAAATAAGAAAAATTAGAAAAACCGATCAAAAAAACACTTCTTTGAGGCTGTAAGGAGGTGCAATGGAGCTAAAAAAAATTCAGAACCCCAGAAAGCACATTTAGGGTCTCAACTGAATGTACATACCAAATTTCAAGTTCCGTGCTCAATTTGGTGAGGAGATGGGGGACCACTTTTTCATGGCTGAAAGGGGGTTAAACGGGCTAGTCGAGACTTCCAAAAGGCACATCTAAGACTCCCACTAAATTTACATGCCTAATCTAAGATCCCAGCTCAATTCAGCGGGGAGTTATGTGATGAACAAACTGAAAAAATGAGAAAAATGAGAAAAGGTGATCAAAAAACCACTTTTTTGGGGCTGCGAGGGTGTGCAGTAGAGCTAAAAAAGTCGGAACCCCCGAAAGGCACATTTAGAGCCCCAACTAAATTTACATATCAAATTTCAAGTTCCTAGCTCAATTTGGTGAGAAGATTGGAGAGGAACAGCCTTTTTTCAAAATTAAGAAGGGGAAAAACTCCTATATCTCCCCTCCTAATTTACTTAAGAGGTTGATTTGTGGATATGCTGTATAAGTTTTGATTCTCTATCGATTAACTCGAAAAATAATAATTTTTGCATGTTTGACCTCTTAGCATGCCTTCTTTCAAATTGAGGCACATATGAATTTTGATCCAAAGTCATCCTCACTAAGATGTATGTAATCCGACACCAAACTGAGCCAATTGACCGAATTGGAACGATTTTAGTCGGTATCGAGCGGAGTAAATGATTCTAATGTTTGGGAAAAAAATAGAAAATAAATAAATTTTTAACATGGCTAAAAATCGTGTTAATGGTTTCCTAGGACCCTAAAACGGATTTCGTTGATATTTCCACCCTTATCCAGCATTGATTGATAAACTTTAATAGTCTGGTTTTTATTGAGAATAAGACATAAAAAATTAGTATGTTCAAATATCAAAGTTGAATAAATTTGAAAAAGTATTGGTATGTTGGTGGTTTACTTTTTGGATAAAATATCAAGGGTAAATTGGAAGTAAGAAAAGTAATGGTTGATTTTATGATTGGATAAATGTGCAAAAAAATTGGTGAGTAGGTCTACGTAGTAAATTTCTAATTCATGACTCAATTGTAAAGGGGAGATATGTTGAGGAAATTCTAAAAAAAAAAAAAAAAACTACATTTTTCGGGCTGTGAGATGTGCACGTGTGCTGAAAAGCCGGACTCTCTCCCGTCCCGCTCCTAAAGGCATATATCTACGCCCCCTACTAAATCTACCTGCCAAATTTCAACTTTCTAGCTGGATTCAGGTTAGAAAAGGGGGAGCCTCTCTCGGATATGTTCGACAATTTTTAATTTCACATTGATCGGCTCGAAACTAACAATTTTTGTTATCTTTTTATTTCATCACCTCCTCCCCCAGATTCGAGCATAACTGAATTTTCAGCCAAGGTCATTCCCACTCAAATATATAGTCAATTTTTTGGAAATATTGGAATGTGGGTCAGCTCAATATTTGAGAGGGAGCCTAAACCCTGGCAAGAACTTGAGCAAAAATTGGGGGAGGCTGTTGTAGGGTACCCACGATGATAAGGTTGCAAAATCGAAACTCCGAGAAGACAGGCTCAAATCTATATGCAAAATTTTATTTCGTACCCCCTCCCACCTACTCAATTTGAGGAGTGATGCGCGTGGAAATGTTGGAACTGACTTTTTCCCCATACCTAATTCACTTCTTAGTCGCCACAGAAGGTTGATTTCCCATTACGTTGTACAACTTTCGATTCTGTATCGATTGATTCAAATAAGATACGATTCTAGCCCCTCCTCAGCACTCCTTTCTCCAAACTTGAACACGACTAAATTTTGACCCAAAGTCATTCCCTTTCATATATATTTAATCTGGTTGAATTGGCGCGAGTTTTATATAAATATTTTTGATACTCGTTTTCTTTGACCATATGGCAGAAAATTGAGTTGAATACAAAACGTGTTGTGGACTATGAAAGCGAACATTTTTAGATGGATTTTCTCTGGAATGAAAATAGACAATTGAAATGTAAGAAAAAGAGTAGTAATCAATTTCTTAATTACGAAGATACATTTCATCTCCACCAAACACCTTTCTCTTTTCCAATAGACGTAGAAAGCTAGAAGAATCATTTGGTGTGTATCTAAAGAAGATATGTAAGACGTGACTGAGATGGTCTAGATTTCTTTTATAGTTTACCAAGATGAAAGGGAAATCACACCCATTCCAAGTACCTAGCAAAATAAATGGAATTTTAAACGCGTACAGAGAGAAAAGGAGAGGTAGAGTAAAAAGTCCATCGAAGAATTTATCATACAAGGCGATAAGCTCGTTACGAAGAAAATAAACTGGAAAACCAAATGACTACAAAAGGAAGAACATTCATTTTGCCAGCACAATACGATGCAAACCCATGAAAGAAATGAGTTGGAACTTAAAGAGAATGTCACATACGTCGGGCGAATTTTGATTTCGATCAAACAGCAATGAAGCAGCTTTTGTTAGCACCATCGCATATGCGAATATCTCGACGAAGTTTTAATTTCCGTATAATTCTCAAATACGTATGTACGAATACGTCTACATACCTAGGACCTGTCTACCGCCTATTTGTACTTTGCCTCCTACAATTCGAAGGCCCTTTTTTTTCGCTCTAACGATATGACGACATCAAGTACCAAATCGCGATTCGTGATAAAATGTCTACCAGCAATTTCGTAACTTGAGCTATTCAATTCGTCGACGACAGAGGACGAGGAAGAGGAAATTATTCGCTGGTGTGGAAATTTATTCAAAGGAAGCTATATCTCGTCGATGTGCTATATATACACCGACGCTCGCCGTCCTAGTGTTAATGGCGAGAACACTTCGCGGAAATTTTTCACCATTTTTCCGACACATAATTAGGTTAAGAATGAATTTTAAGCGTCGCTGATTTTTCTCCCAGCACCGTTCAGCTCTATGTTTCACAACAAGACGTTATTTCCTGCGAATATTATAGAGTAAACAAAATACCAGCGATGATGACCGAGCTAGCTCCTTTTTTTTTTTTTTTTTTTTTTTTTTTTTTTTTTTTTTTTTCCCTNGAAAATTATAGAGTAAACAAAATACCAGCGATGATGACCGAGTTAGCTCCTTTTTTTTTTTTTTTTTGTCTATTTATTTTTATCATTTTTTCCCTACCGTTAATGTCTAAATAGGGTGTTAATTTGCTAAAATGACGTTGATCTCAGTCTTGACGACCGACGTAGTCGAAATGTCGTTTTTTTTTTTCACATAATGAAACGCGCGAAACTGGAAAATCATTTAAGGGAAGATTATTTAAGTAACCTGGGCGTCGCGTCGTCTCTTCATTGTATGTATTAAATATAGATGGGCCAGTTATCTGAGAAGAATATACGTACACTCGAGTTTACTTTATTCAGTTGTTGTACGAATGGTAAAGGGAGAGGTAAGGGTGAATATTACACTTTTTTAAATAGTTTTCTGAGAATTGACAGATGTGCACTTGCACGTACCAGTTTCAAAAATCACTCTCTCAGAAGCTTATTTATTTTCATATCCAGACCGTCACGATTCGAAGACCCAAACCTAGTCTTGGGTCTTTCAATTTTGCTTGAAATTTTTTACACGTTCCCTTCGGTAATCCGGTGAAAAAAAACAGTCATTTTGGCTTCAACTTTTCGGAGGCTGGTTAAAATATGTAACTTTCGTCTGACTGAAATTTTTTGCCAAATAGCTCAGCATTGAAGGCTCATACTTCGAGATTAGCTGGTCCGCTAGCAAATCTGTTTGCTCGACTTTATAGAGAATTGAATAAAAATTCGAAATTGATGGTTAAAATTTTGAAATTTCAGAGCTGAATATTCAAAACTACCATTTAAAAATCTGAAAAAATTATCACGAAGAGACTTTCTTATGCTCATTTTAATCAATCAATTTTTAAAATGAAATATTAGCACTCTTGAGGAGCACAGAGGTTCACAATCTTGGTTAAAATTGAAAAAAATCAAAATGAAAAACAAAGCATCGCTTCAACCTGATTTTCGTGAAGTATTACAATAATGAGATGTTTTACAAGGGGCAGGGAGGGGGTTCTACGGGGCTAAACTATCATCACCATCAAAAGGCCAATCTGGGACCGATACTAAATCTATCTAACAAATTACAATTTCCTACCTCAATTTGAAGTGGAGTTATGCGAGGAGCTAACTCAGAACATAAGAAAACACACCCAAAAACTAAATTTCTCGGCTGTAAGGAGGCACAATAGGTCTGAAAAGTTGAAACCTAAAAATACCCATTTATGGCCCCTACCAGGTCTAGATACCAAATTTTAACTTTCTATCTCAATTTGAAAAGGAGATAAGGAAGGAACAGCTCTTTTTCAAAGTCAAAAAGGGGAAACCACTCATATCTCCCCTCCTAATTGACCTAGGGGGCTGATTTTCGGAAAGGTTATGTAACTTTAGATTGTCTATCGATTGATTTGAAAATACACAATTTTTGCCATTTTAGTCTCTCAGCACTCCCTCTCCTAAATTTGTGCTCAACTGAATTTTGACCCAAAGTCATCCACGCTTCAAAATATCAGTTGGTTCACCAGTCGAAGCATACTCCTCAAATTTGATAGATTTTGGTCCGTATCGAGCTGAGCAAATAATTTTTCAATTTCAGGTGGGAGTGATTTAAAATTAAGAATAAATATCCAAAAGATCTAAATGTGGTCGTAATGGTCTTCTAGTACCTCAAAACTGATTATGTTGATCCCCCATCCCCTGATCTGCCATAGATTGATATACCATAATACTCAACTTTTCATTGACAATATGACTTTCAAAATCAAGCAAAGAACGAAGTGACCCCCTGGTTCTTAGTAATTCCGTTCAATAGCGCATTGCGGATAAATCGTCAACAGTTGACCTTCATTATTAGATGACATTAGTGGACCGTCAACAGTATGACGTCATCATTGGACTGACATCAGCGGACGGATTTTTATGACCTGGAATGAAATTAGCGGACTTATTTTATGAAGGATTGATTTTATGATTTTAAGTTAAAATGTTGAGGAAAATTAGAGATGTAATTATGGACCGTCAACAGCGTGACATCATCATTGGACTAACATCAGTGGACGGATTTTTATGTCCTGGAATGACATCAGGGGACTTATTGTATAAAGGATTAATGTTATGATTTTAAGTTGAAATGCTGAGAAAAATTAGAGATGTTCGAAGTTGACTCGTCGAAACAGCGGACCTTAACCTCAAATTCGGTTTTATGATTGTGAGTTGAATTGTTGTCATCCGTTGACCTGTAAACAGTTGACCTTGACTTTGTATTGATTGTAAGATTTCAAATTGAAATGTAGAAGAATATTACTTGAACTTGGCCAGGTTGATTTTATAATTTTAAGTTGAAATGTTAAGGAAAATTAAAGAAAGTTGACTCGTCAACAGGTGACCTTGACTCTGAATTGATTTTAAGATTTCAAGTTGAAATGTCGAGGAAAATTAAACATGTTTAAAGTTGATCCATGAATAGTTGACCTTGACTCTGGATTAATTCTATGATTTTAAGTCGAAATGTTGAGGAAAATTAGTTGACTTTGATTCTGGTTGATTTCATGATTATAAGTTTAAATGTTGAAGAAAATGACAGATGCTTAATAGCGCATTCCACAGTTGACGTGTCGTTAGTCTCCCCGTCAAAAGTGGACTTTCACCCTGATTAGTTTTGTGATTTCAAGTTAAAATGTTGAGAAGGTGTGACTTAAATTATTCGTTGAGAAACAGTGAATATAGGAGTTGAATTTATACCGGCAACGTAAAAAGTATCAAAACTTGCATTCTTTCGATGTTTACTCTACTAAGTATTTGAATAATCGATTAAATCTCTGTTCTGGTCAATTTGTTATCCCCTACCCCTCGCCCTATTAGCGTGGTTAAAATTCAAGGAAATGGTATTGCTGACTTTAACGTTCACTTATTTTTTAATGCGACCCTTGAGTAACCCGCTTTCTTCTCCTCCGCTCACCCATCTCCCTCCTCCTTTTCCTCCTCCGTATCTTCCTTCTCCTCCCCTCCTCCTCCACATCATCATCATCATCATCATCATCAAACACCATAAACATGGAAAAAAGTATCAGAAAAAATTAAAACCTAGAATGTATTCGAATTACGAGGTACTGTGAGTCTGTAACATGCTAAACACCAACTCAAGGTCAGTTTCGCGGATGATTTTTCATTATGATAATTTTATAAATTCGATATCGATTTTTTGTACGCCCCTAATGCGTTAATTATTTCCAGGCACGCTTTCATCGTCGCAAAACCTGCTCGGGTGTTTTTTTTTTTTCGACAACTGTGTCGCGAATTATACAAAATTAATTTGCCGCAGGTTTACGATTTCCATAATTTTTCAACACTTGACGATGGTTATTAGCGCGAAAGAGCACTATACACGCGTTAAAAATCTCTTTATCTCATTTTCAAACTTGGGTAGGCAGCAGGCGCCAACTTACAGGTGTTATTTTAATGTAAAACAAATTACAGCACAGTGCACCGCGCAGCCTCCTCGGTCTGTATTTTATTTCGAATTGATTTCGTCGAAATTATTTTATCGCTTTAGCGTGCGAATTTGTATTATACACGGAATCTTGCATTTTGACGAAAATCATTTTAGAATATTCAGACGGTTTTTAAGGCGATGAAATTTCTGCGCTTGAAGAAGAATTTCGCATCAAGTTGAGAAAAGTGGGCTCCGAAGAAATATACGACGTTGGTAAGAACATTCGATGCATAAAAATGTAAATTAATCTTCTCTACAGAGATATTAACGAGTAAACTGTGTAAAAAAGCTTTAAACTATTTCCCTATGGGATTGTCGAGTATTTTAAAAATTTACCCTTTGAGAATGTTGAATGGATTACGTTTTCAAGTTTGCATAAAGCGTAATTTTTTTTTTCTTTTTTCGCTTTACGTGAAAGTAATTCATTTGTACATTTTTTTTTATTTACCCATATACTTAGTTACCTGTACACTTGCTTCCTAATAAGCCTAAGTAAATGAAAAACGTACCGCAAATGGATTTTGATGAGATCACTTTTACGCATCAAGCTTTTAAATTTACTGATTTGCAATGCGATAAGCTTATGATTAATTTAGTGTTGGAAACGTTTTAATTGATTCGATTAGACTACTTTTTAACTTTTGAAAAATATCGGTTCTTCTTCTTACCTTAAATTAGACTTATATTGAAAAAGTGTACTTCTTGTAACCTTTTACGTAAAGGTGTATCTATCGACTAGGGCCCCATATGAAAATTTCAGCTCATCAATTAAATTTCGGAGTTGGCGAGCAAAAGTATCTTGAGCTGAAAAGTGTAAACTTTCAAAATACGCATTTAGGACCACCTACTGAATAAACGTATTAAATTTCGAACCCTTCGCTTAATTTAATGCAGTGATAGACGCTGCAGAAATCGAAAAATTAAATAAAATTGCATAAAAATCCACGTTTTTAGAACTATAAGGGAGTATGGAGGAGTTAAAAAGTCGCCCTCCCTCCTCCTTCTCCTCCTCCTACGGCCCTTCAAGGCATATTCAATGCTTAGACTAAATCTACTTAATAAATTTCAACCATCTTGCTAAAATGTGTGTGTATGGTGGGGGGGGGGGGGCTAAGTGAACTCCAGAGATGGCAAAAATTGCCAAAAATCCGTTTTTTCAAGACTGTACTGGACTACAATGGAACTGAAAAAGTCAAAACTCCCAAAAAACATATTTCAAGACCGTCACTATATCTGCATAGCTTACAGTATGGTAGAACCATAATCAATTCGGTACTGCTACCAGTTCTGGTTCTAGTTCTAGTTCCAAGGATTTGTCTCTAGTCTCTGCTTGGTTCTGGTTCTTTTTTTGTTTTGATTTTGATTCAAACTTTTAAACTTTGGTTTCGGTTTCGGTTATTGTAAAAATATAAACAATGTAAAAAGTACACTGGAACTCGAAGAAAATTTTGTAGTATTTGGAACAAAATTTATGTTGACTATTTGTGTTTAAAATAGGAATGGGCGAGCGATGGAGATTTTCCATTATTCATTCATTACTTGAAAATATTTAATGGAGGTCTCATGATCTGTAGTCTACTTGTAAAGTAGAAGAAGATTAACCTCCCAGAAACCTTTTGTTCAATAAGAAGCTAACATGACGTTCATTAGTTTTGAAGTTGAAGAAGGGTAGGATTTCATCAATTCTAGAAAAATTTTCGATCCATTTTTTTTATGGAAGAAGGAAAAAATATGGATAGAACCAGAACCAAACTTAATGGAACCTGAACGAGGCCATTGATGATGGAATTAAAACCAGAACCAGAACCAAAACTTGCCCTAGTTTCTGTTTTAGTTCTGGTTCTGATTATAATTCCTCAACTGAACTAGTGTTCCCACCAGAATCGGAACCAGAAAGCATTTAAACCCGATTCAAAATTGGAACCAGATTCAAAGCTTGATGATACTGGAACCAGACCATTAAAACTAAAACAGATCCAAAATTTGTTCTAGTACTGGTCCCAGTTTCATTACTGATCCTAGTTCTAGTTCTTCAACTCAACTAGTGCTCTCACTAGAACTGGAACCATAAAACATTTAAAATAGATTCAAAATTGGAGTGGGAACCAGAATTAAACTCAACGAAACTGGAACCAGTCTGGAGCCAGAACCTGGTCATTGTACTAGAACTAGAACCAGAACTAGAAATAGAGCTGGACCTGGAACAAACTTTGGTTCTGGTTCTGGTTCAAGTTCTAGTTTCAGTGGCTGCTTCTGGTTCCATCGAGTTTGGTTCCAGTTTCAAATCAGCCTTAAATTTGAGAGATAAGACTTTTTTCAAAGTAAAAAAGTGGAGAAACGCCATATCTCCTCTTCTGATGAAGGTCAGAAGCTGATCTTCGAATATGTTGCGCATAGGCAGGGACACAACGACATCATGAAGGGGCTCAACATCTTCCCTTCCCTCCTCTCCCTTAATGTTAGTCTCGCCCTCCTAAATTTTTCAAAGAAAATTTAATAAGTTATAACTTCTGCGAATAAAAATGGTGAAATGTCATTTTTGGAGATTAAAAATGCCCTTGAATGCTGATTTTTTGACCGTTGATTTAATAAAATCTTTGCCCTTGCTTCGCTTGGGCCATACTTTCTCACTTTACCATCACCGCACTACTTTTTTTTTTTTAGAAAAAAGGCGAGTGGACTTCAACCTCACAATAATTTCAACTTGTCTCCAACTATAATGTTGATTTAATAACAAATAATTTCTTACGATTTTGACCTCTGCATACCTCCTTCCCGCTTGAGATTTCGGACTTGGCTGGATTTCGATCCGAGATCATCTCTTCTCATATATATCTAATCCATCATCAATATAAACCTGAGTATGAAATGTGAGCGATTTTGATCGATGTTTAGTAGGGGGAAAAATTGCATAAAAAATAAATTATCTCACTTGTGGCAGTTCTTGAGGCTGAAAACAGATTTTGTTGATACTCTCTGCTTTCCACATTTGTCTCAGCTCGATAGACCCTAATAGCTTGGTTTTGTTCGACAATATGACAGAAAAAAATCAACGTACTTCGAGTAAAGCTAAGAAGGAGGCATTTTCGTTCAAAATTTTAATACCTAACATCAAAGAAAACTTTACTGCAGTTGTTTGAAAGTTCACGATTGTATATCCACGCGACGACGACGAATGAAAGCTAAGAAGTACTGATGTGTACTTGATAAGAAGTGTAAATATTGCAATACGAAAAGAGGCGATAGAAAAAAAGGATTTTACAGCTAGCTTAAGTGGAAATGTAGAATGCAATGCAACGTTACAAGTAGGTACAAGACATTTTTTTTTCTTTTTTTTTTCAAATCTTCACGACTAGTTATTTCTATTGGCGAAATATTTTTCGTAGCTTTTTAACCCCTAAGTAGCAATATGAAAAGATACGTTTGAAAAAAAAAAAATAAAAATAAAAGAACTTTCATTCGAATAAAAATTACAAACTCGTCTACCGCACGTGTCTCTTATAAAGGTCGTCGCGTCGTGTCGCGTCGTTTGTCTTGAAATCTAAGCAAATTGAAAACATAATTTTACTTTATGGCTGTTTTTCATTTATTCATTTGTTTTCAAAACGGCGAAGCTTTTGAAAGTAACGAAAAAGCTTTTCGTAAGCCTTTTGCTTGATTTATTGAAGTAATGAGGCGAATGTTTTTTATCTTGCTAGTGATCAAAGAAATTGAAATCGTTGATTTGTAATTGCAAATATATCTTACTTTTTTCGTTTTAAATTTTATTTTAAAATTTTAGGAGAAATTTTTTTTCTTTTTTTGTTAAAAACTACGGTCACGTTGAATACCGAATGAAGTTAAAATATCTGTAAAATGAAATACCTAAATCGAACGAATGCTTCAGTACCTATATTTTACCACCCCTTGAAAAAAAGAAAAAAAAGACTCCCTACACGAAGCTTTAGCAGCCTAGTCTGTTCCATTCTAAGTATTAATACTTAATGCATAAATATACGACGACATTTTTGCATGGAACACGGTGTGTGCTTTGTGTAATTACGAATTATGTGAGTGTAAACTGGTACACAGCTACACACCTATAAGTACAATGTGGTATTTTTCAAGCAACCTGTAGCTACAGCTAGGCTTATATAGCTAGTTTTTTACATCAAAATTGGAAAACCTTGACCGGTGTACTTTGAAGCATTAACTTACACCGTCGTCACTTTACAGGGAAAACTTTCGCCAACATTTTTTCCTCGCTTTATACAGAAAGGTACCTAATCCTTTATTTCAATATAACGTTGTGAACCCGCAAGACGAATCCAAAATGTCGGATATTAATCCGTAATGACCCTTTGTTTTGGGCTACTTCAGTTAATATACACAGTACTGTGGCGTGGTATATTTAATCAGCTGCAGGCTTGATATGTTTAAAAATTACTCGTAATAACGTATTCTAACCATAAATACTATATATATACCGGCGGTGGTTCACTCGAGGGGATCATTTTAACGTTTCCTTTTCTAACCGCATTCAAAGGTAGCTTGCTATTAGGTGCGTATATTTGTTCGTATATGAATTTTTAGTACAATTTAAACCTACCTGTTTACCTATATTATGTTGCTTTCATATAAAATATTTACCTATACTTGTAGTATATTTTGTACTTTTTTTTTTTTTTTTAGCTGTAACAAAGTACTCGATTTTTTTTTTATAATATTTTATAGTCTCGGTTTATCTAACCTTTATATGATCTTAAATTTATCGCAATAGTGTTGTAAATTTTCGCATTTGATAATAAAAAATTAAAAGGAAGTGTTGACCCTAAAAAAAAAAAAAAGAAATAAATAATATTCCTGAATTTCGTGCATCATATATTCATATAATACACAGCTGATAATAGTATATGGTACCCTCAAAAGCATTAATATCATCATTATCATCATCATAATACAGTGTACATTAACGACCTCTTTTTATTAACACACAAAGAATGGGTAAAATTTTCACGTGAAAAATATCACTCGATATTAACCTTACAACGAATTATCATTACCCACATCAAAAGTATCTAGGTAGGTAGGAAGGTAGACTAGATATATCTACCTACGCGAATAATCTGCACTCGAAAGCATTGTCTG
Organism: Ferrisia virgata; assembly: GCA_900060175.1. Taxonomy (NCBI): domain Eukaryota; kingdom Metazoa; phylum Arthropoda; class Insecta; order Hemiptera; family Pseudococcidae; genus Ferrisia; species Ferrisia virgata. The sequence goes on along the minus strand of FIZR01009655.1, from coordinate 2,704 downwards.
CTTTTATGATGAAAGGTATCATTAAGATGCAATTAAAAGTTAAACTCTAATGCGATGTGCGAGCAACATTATATGGAGGATTTTTTTTTTTTGTTTTTATTATTAGCGTTGCTCGTTTATCAACTTTTCCTACCAAGACCACAGCTTAAAATGATCCGGAATTTTTTTCACAATGAAAATTTATTTTCGATGTGAAAATTAATTTTAATACTTCGAAATAATGTACTTTATTATAATAAATTTTCCAAGTAGGTAGTAGATGTACTTAAATTTGAATATGAATTTGAAAATTATATCTTGCTTATACAATAAATGATGTAAAATCATATGAAAAATTTAGCCAAACAAAAGGCAATTTTCAATCAAAATAATATCTGATTTTTGTGAAGTATTATAATTATGTGAACATAAAAGTGTTTTTTTTTTTTATCAATGTTGAAAGTAAGGGAAGTGCAATGGGGGTTGAACAGCCTACACCACCGACAGACACATCTAAGACCTATGCTAAATCATCATACCAAATTTTAACTTCCAAGCGAAATGGGGGGGGGAGGGAGATAGATATGCGAAGAACAAACTCAAAAAATAAGAAAAACTTAAAAAACATTTTTAGGGCCGTGAGGGGGTGCAATCAGGCTAAAAAGTCGAAACCCATGAAAAACTTATCTGGGACCTGTGCTACAGGGACCCGGAGTGACTCCGATATGGGAGTCAAAATCATTCCAAAATGACTCCAACTCCGGCCTGATTCCGGTGTCAAGCCGGAGTCCAGATATCAAAAATTCTGGTCAGTGGAATTATGACTCGGGAGTCAAATGAAGTAAAGAGTGGAGATCTGAAAACGACTCTGGAGTCAGTAGTGAAATTTTGGAGTCACGAAAACTCCATCCTTCATCAACTCCGTAGTCGAGGTATCTCAATCACGACTCCGGAGTCAGAATGGAGTCAAGAGACAAGGTTTGAGAATCACTCCGGAGTTATGGCACAGTCCTTCAGTTGACTTCGGGAGTGAAATGCTCGGAGTCAAAGTCGGTGAATTTCAGGCTTACACCGAAACCGGGGTACCAAAATCCAAGCCAGTGAAATAATGACTTCGAAGGTGGAGGTGCAATTTTGGAATGATAAATACTGGATCTTTCGCCAACTCTGGAGTCGAGGTATCAAATTTCATGATCATTAAAATCAAGATTCCAGAGTCGAATGGAGTCAAGAGTCAAGGTTCAAGAATAATTCCGAAGACAATGGTGGGAGTCGGAGTCAAATTTCACTCTGATGCCCGGTCCTTCCTATATTAAATCTACACGCCAAATTTAAACTTTCCAGCACAGGAGTTCGTCGAGGGGTGGGGATATGCCTAGAGTAAACTCAAAAAATAAGCAAAACTGTGTTTTAGAAAAAAAACTAAATTTTGGGGCTATGAGGGGGTGCTACAATTTGAAAAATCAGAACCTGCAAAAAGCACATTTATAGTCCCTCTGGGACCAGTACTAAATCTACCTATCAAATTTCAACTTCGTACCTCAATTTGAAGCGGAGTTATGCGAGGATCTAACTAAAAACTTGAGAAACCCCACCCAAAAACCACATTTTTGGGATGTAAGGAAGCGCAATAAGTCTCAGAAGTCGAAACCCCCAAAAGACTCATCTATGGCCCCTACCAAGTCTGCATACAAAATTTAAACTTCCTAGTTCAATTTGGAAAGGAAATAGAGGACTAACAGCCTTTTTTTAAGGCCAAAAAAGTGATAAAACCCTCATATCTCCCCTCCTTATTGACCTAGGAAGTTGATTTTTGGACATGTTGTACCGCTTTGAATTGTCTATCGATTTGTTTAGAAAGGAACAATTTTACTCTATCAAATTCAACTTCAAATAGTCGACTTTAACTTCAGAGCCAGACTCCTTTCAGGCCTTCATTCAGAACGTTAGCCCCAAAGAACCAAAGTGGCTACAATGTAATGATTGTGTATCGGTTTGAACCTCACCCCCCTTCCGCATCTTTTTCACCCCTGGACTTTTTTACTCGAAAAAATGAATTTCTGCTCTTAAAAAGCCAATCAGTTCTGATGCTTGTAGTTTAGAAAATTCTCATTTGGGTGGCCTGTACTTGCTGAGTACTTCGCATTGACCTACTTAACCTGATATGTGAAATAAAACAACTCATAAGTCATATATACACAACAATTTGCCTACCCAATAATTGTAGGCACTGAATTGAATTGAAAATTCATAGAAAAATAATAATTGATAACCATAAAAATTTGCTTTTTGAGTCATATTCCAAAGTACCGGTCAAAAAATTACTGGGCTGAGGGTTTGAAACCCCTAAAAGGCACTTGTAGCATATTATACATATCAAACTTTAACCTTATCTCATTTTGAAGGGGTTAGAAAATTAAAAAAATTGGCCAAAAAAACACATTTTAGAGTTGTGAAAGGGTGCAATGAGGTGAAAAGTCAAAATGCTCAAAAAGTGCATCCAGGATCTCTACTGAATGTACGTGTCTAACTTCAACGTCCTACTTAAATTTGGTGTGAAGACATGTATGGAACAGCCGTTTCTCTGGGTCGAAAAGAGATAACCCCCCCCCCCATTTCTCTCTTCCTAATTGACTCAAGAAGCTGATTTTTGAATATTTTGTTCAACTCTCGATTCTCTATCGATTGATTTAAAAATGAACAATTTTTGCCATTTCAGCTTCTG
>FIZR01009654.1:557-12615 GCA_900060175.1 Ferrisia virgata | reverse complement strand
AGAAGTTACAAAGTTATTACCAGAAATTATCAAAAATTACCGAGTAATTATTAGTGAATTACAAAGTAATGACCTAATAATTGTCAGAAATTATTATTTAATTTCTAAGTAATTACAAGTAAATTACCACTAAATTACCCAGAAAATACCCCAAAATTACCAAGAAATTACCACTAAATTACCAGAAGTTACAAAGTTATTACCAGAAATTATCAAAAATTACCGAGTAATTATTAGTAAATTGCAAAGTAATTACCAGAATTCACCATGTAATTACTAGAAATTACCAAAGAATTGTCATAAATTACCAAGGAATTATCAAAAATTACCAAGTAATTACCAGAAATTATCAAAAATTACCAAGTAATTACCAGAAATTATCGAGTAATTACCAGAAATTATTAAAGAATAACCCAAAATTTTCAACGAATTACCAGAAATTCTCAAAAAATTACCAAAAGTTATCAAGTAATTACCAGAAATTATTACGGTTTTTATTGTTCTTATCAATTATTTACTGTTTTTTTTTTATCGTAAATTACGTTTTTTAAGTAAAATAAGTTCCAAGGTTTTGGCATACGTGGCATTTTGTTTTAGGCTTCGCTCTCGGATTTGGTGGTGGTAGTACTGCACTGAGAAATTCTACCGTTGTAGTCTGAAGAACATACAAAGTCTCAGTTTCAAGCCGTGATTTATTTTTGAATTTCTTAAATGCTCTTATACGTTTATACGTACGATTGTACGGCGTCAGTAAGTTATCAGCCAGCTGATGAAGGAATCTGTACAGAGACAAGGTTCCTTCATCTAACTGGTGTATGATGTATGAGTTTTGTCGAGCTAAATTGAAGTCTTGGTCAATTTGCCTCTCATTCACTAACGCCTTCAATAAAATTAATACCGACTTTCTGAAGTTTTTCTACAGTCATAATAGCGTAGCCTGGAGGAGGATTGGTGATCAACCCCCTCCTCCTTATTTCGGAACAAAAAACTTGAAATTTTTCAACATGTATGCTGATTTTTTTTCTTAAAACTTCTGAAAATATATTTTTTGATCGTTAAAAAATTCATTTTTTCAAAATTTCGCCCTCGATTTCTATAAATTAAGACACCGAAAAACAGTTCACAGAAAAAGTAGAAACTCTCTGTTTGAGTAAATCCTGGCTACTCTACTGGGTTCAGTTCAAAAACTAACTTTGGTTATTTTAATAACGAAGAGATTTTCCGGCCATAAGAACTGAATCTCGCGAGTTTGTTAAAAATTTCAACTGTGGGACCAATTCACCTGCCGCATTTGGCAGTGCCCTTTCCAACTACCTATTTGTCGAAATTACAATTTCTACACTTCTTTATTTTTAATTCTTACTGAAAAAAGAACGTCACAATCGTTCGTAATACCGAGTACATTACAGCCGGAGTAATTTTCTTCCAAATGGAAACGCCGCTCGTTCGTACCGTGTTTGACCCTTTTCGAAGCGAAGTAAGAGTGAAAAAGGAGAGGAAAAAAAGCAAACCAAATTCAACTTTAGCCGATTGACTGGGCATTCATAAGCGTAATAATCGACGCGTGAAATTCGCGAATAATTTCAATCGACGATGCGATAGACGCGTCGGCGATGGCGCTGGCGTTCATCGTAACGTAAATAAAATTTAATTACTCGTGTACACGCGAATATTAATTGATGACACATTAATTGAATCAGAATAGCGCTCGGCTGGGTCATTTGGCGATAATTATATAAAAGGTACGAGATGCATATAGCTCGTCGAATTTCCGCTGTAGTAGACTAGATACAGATAGTGTGCCGTTGCGTTGGTATAGGTAGAGGTAGAAGTAGGGTAGGCGAGGTGAGGTGGATGAAATGGATAAAGGAAGCGTGATATAGGAAGAATGACATTATTGTTGAGAGGTTTCGCGAATATGGTCTATGGCAAAAGCGCCATAATCCCAGAATGTCGACAGTATTTCGATGATTGTACACATCTACGTAGATTGGTATACATATGTAGGTAGGTAGGTAGGTAGGTAGGTAGGTAGGTAGGTATACAGTTTATGAGCCAGCAGCGAAGAGAGAACGTGTATGTGTAGAGATCAAAGTTGGTATTCGGAGTAATATTCTAGACCAGGGATGATGCTAAACGGATTCCTCCAAGAGTTAAAATATATAGCCGGTCGTCGGTGGGTCGACGTTTACAATATTAATGACAGGTTTGATTTTAATTAAATTTGTCGCCCCAGTTCGTCCTTTAAAACGTTTTCAAACATCAAACGTTTCGTTGTATTACAACTTCGAAGCGTATATTATAATCAACGTATGCTTTATGTGTGTATATATAATACACGGATCAAATACATGTGTATTGTTTTTGATATCGAATTCGACAGCGAATTTAATGCTCGAAAATACGTGTGCTAAAGTAACGTGTGGCCTACCATACGCATATACCTACTTACTGCTAAATACACCGAAATGAATTCAATTGTGTAATGTACACCCTCAAATCGTCTATTGAATATTTTTAAAAGTTTTGTTTTCCCCATCCTTGCTTAGAGTATTTGTTATTTTTGTAGTCTCTTGAGAGTGTTTAATTGAACGAGCTTTTATGAAGCTTTAAATAAAAATTATTCGATGTAAGAGATTGATTGTGCGCGAATTTTCTTTTAGGAAAAGGAAGGTCTATATGGTGGGTACTGGAATTTTTGGTAGGTAATTTTATAACGCCCCTTAAGAACGAATGACTGCTCAAAAGAGACGTTTCAGATGAAGTTTGTTCTGGTGGTGGCGTTTTTTTTTTCAAATATAAAACAATGAACCAGGTATTAATTGAAAAATTATACTTCTAAGAATGTTGTTCAGTTATTTACGAGGGACGAGGATTAATGTGTAAAAATGAAGTCTTAGTATAACACTCTAGTTTGAAATCAGTACCTATATACCTAATAAAAGTCCAACAACAGCTCGTCATTCGCTTGTCTGTATTTCAATCTATATTTCATGTCATGCTACGGAATACAATTTTATGTACAACTACTGCCAAAAAGTTTGATCAAGGTTTGAAAAGAGTTTTGGCATTAGTGATTTGTTGACAGATCAACATTGAAATCGATTTGTGTTAATACTGTACCATTTCAATGTCTAGAACTACTCATTTTAACAGTCGTAACACAGTCTGTCTTGATAAACAAAAATAGATTAAGAACTTGTAACTCGAATCTTACCATTTTTCACCAAGTTTTAAGATTTCGATGACCAGATGATTTTTCATGGTCGCTCATGGATCGAATTTGAAGAACTGTCGAAACGTAAAGTTTATCAGCATCAGTTGTTTCTGAGTCACCGTCACTGTCGCAAGAACCAAATCTGACCCATAGTATGTACTTTCATCGTAACTCTCACCATCAATTATTGAATAGTCACCGTTCTGAAGATCGAAATGAAAAAAAATTCTGTTCAGAAAAGCATAATTAGCTAAAAAAATTACTAATTGCTTCATTTAAATTAATTTGAGTAATCGGGGTGAGACATGATGGCATTGCTCATGAGTAGGCCCATGCACAAGGTAGCTGTGACGTTTGCCATGGACGAAAAAAAATATGAATTTCTCTAAGATATTGAGCTATCAAGTTAAATAAATTGTATAAATTACTCGAGTACTTTAGAAAACACAATTTTTGATGATTAAAAACACCACTTTCCCCAGAATTTCCATCTCTTATCACTAGCCGAAAGAAGGAAAATGGGAGATTGATTTCAGTTGATCTACATTTTTGAAATCTTATATTCCAGTCATTTGTATTTTTTGAAGTTTTTGAAATGTTTAGCAAGATGCTTGTCGGTTTTATTTCAAAATGAAACTTCAAAAACTTCAAAAAATACGATTGACCGGAATATAAAAGTTCAAAAATGTATATCAACTGATATTAATCTTGCATTTTCCTCTCGTTCATGAACGAAACGATTCGAACGGTTCGGATTCATAAGCTTTGAAAATTTTAATTCAGCTGTTGACCCCCCCCCCCCTCCTTGGGACAATCCGACGCACAGGCCTGCTCATGTGCATAGGAATATGAGTAGATGTAAACGTGACATGTGACGTTGCGTATTAGTAACAATGCAAAAACGTGACATGTAGAAAGTGTGCCAATACGTAAAGTGACAATATGAAATGTGACAGTAAAAATCGCGATGAATTTAAAGTGTGACAATAAGAAACGTGACAAACAAAAGGTGAGACAATAAGAAACGTGACTAGTAGAAATTGTGACAATAAGAAGTGTGACAATAAGAAACATGGAAAGCAGAAAGTGTGAGAATAAACGACACATAATGACGCGAATGAATAACAACAGTAGAATAAGCTCACACTAAAACGTGACAATGCAAACAGTGTGATTTTTTTATGTGGTTGCAGTGCCAAACTCACTGCACTTACATAAGTAAGGTTTGTTTAAGCGAGAAGAAATACTTATGATTTGGTTATTTGTGAAATAATACTTTGCAATTTTGTATCGATTAATTGGCTGAAATTTAAATTCATATTCAATCACATGTCATGTTTTTACATTGAAAACTTTCTTCCCACTTTATATTTTTGGTTTCACTTTGTAGCGCTTTCTCACTCCTCATAATTCTGCCATGGTCATAGTTATTTTCATCATCGTAATAAGTGTTATTATGGTTTTGAGTCATCACGTTTTTTAGAATGTCATGTTTCATATCGTAACGTTTCACGTTTTTAAATGCTTACATTTAGTGTGGTTTTTGGCAAGGATGAGTTTTTTTATGGTTACAAGTCATGTTTTAATGTACTCACGTATCAGTGTGGTTACGTTATTATAACGTCATGTTTTGACAAGGTTAATTTTTGCCATCGTATCTACTGTTGTCATGGTTCTCCGTCGTCACGTTTTTTGGAACATCACGTTTCACATTTCTAAGCAGTTATGTTTAGTGTTTTTTCGGTGGGGTAAAGTTTCTGTATGGTTTTGTACTACATTTCTATAAAATCGCGTCTCAGTGTAGTCACGTTTTTATGAAGTCACATTTATGATGATGTGGCTTTGTCGTTGTATTTACTGTTGTCATGGTTCTGTATCGTCATCACGTTTTTATGAAGTCACGTTTTTGACGAGGTTACTTTCTGCCATCATATTTATTGTTGTGATGTTTTTACACTGTCACGTTTTTTTGAAATGGTACGTTTCTAAGTAGTTACATTTAATGTGGTTTTTAGTGGGACCTAGTTTCTATATCATTACCTATCACATTTCTATGAAGTTTCATTTCAGTGTGGTCACGTTTTTCTGAAGTCACGTTTTTGATGAGGTGACTTTTTGTCATCGTATTTACTGTTATCATGGTTCTGCATCGTCATCATGTTTTTATGAAGTCACGTTTTTGACGAGGTTACTTTCTACCATCATATTTATTGTTGTCATGGTTCTCTACTGTGATGTTTTTTGAAATGGTGTTTTTCTAAGTAGTTACACTTGGTGTGGTTTTTAGTGGGGCCAAGTTTTGGTTGATAATTCTATAATCGCAATACCAGAAAACCTCATTTTGGTTGATTATTGTGATTGTCCATTTTACAAATCACGATTTTTTAGTTGATTTTGGTTTTGTGGACATCGTTGTATTGAATAATTAATTAATCAATGCATCACACATTTAGTAAACCTTATAGTAGGCAAATTTTGCAACATTTTTGGCTATGTATAAAATTTGCATATCTCGATTATTTGAAGGAGGTTTTTAAAATTCAAACGAATGCTACCCTTCAATAACGGAGGTATGCAAAATTTGTACATGACATAATTTGCTGGAAAAATACTTTTTTACAAGGTTTGCTGGCTTAGATTGGTGATCGGATCAAAATTCTAAGATAGTTCATGTGCAATGGTACCTATGGAAGTGAAAACCAAGTTGTTACCGTATATCGACCAACGACAAATGTGAGAGGGGATTTAGTTGCCAAATTAACCATCACCTACATAATAATTATAGTTATCACAGCAGCTAAATGCATGGTGTACGCTCACTTGTACACAATTTTTACCAACAATTTTTCTATTTGTCTTCCTAAACTTTCAAAGTAACGCAATGAATAATTTTTATGAATAAAAAGAATGAAAATACCTGACATGATCAAAAATGATCTTAGGTGGTTTTTTAGAATCCCAAATAGAGTTTTGTTAATACTCCCTCTCGCTTTTACAACAGGTCAATGGCCTGTGATAAACTGAAAATGGAAAATCAGGATCATTTAAAAATTCAAATGCATACAATTTACCTTCAAAAAAAAAAAAATGAGCCAAGGTTTTAGACCTGTACATAAAGTAGCATCTTTTGGAAGACTTTACCATCATTTTCACACCTGTACAAACACCTGTATTTGTCTACAATTATTAGATCGAATTATTCACCTACCTAGAACTAAATTAAAATGCAATAAATCTTTTAAGATACAGAAAATTCAACTGACATCCCTACACTGAAGCTTACTCGATTAAAAATTATTAGCACCTATAAAGGAAACGCTTACACCACCGCTGTTAATTATTTCGATATTATTTTTCACACGTTGGTGGGGGATTATTGGTTTAGTGAGGTGAAAATTTGATGTATGAGAAAGTCGATCCGACTTAATCGATACCTACGTCCATCCCTTTTTGGAAGTTTACACTTCTATTAGGCTTATATTTGAACATCTGGCTAAATGATGCGGCAAGTGAGAACTGAAGGGGAAAAAAGGGTCTCATTTAACATGTTCCTTTCACTTTTGACGTATTTATCACAACGACGTTAAAATTACAGGTTTTTAATCAGTCAGTCGTTCTTATTCGTATGCTTTAAACATTAACATTATACGTACCTTATATATTCTAATAAGCTTGAAAAATGCTCGTTAAAAATAACAAATCCACATGCTACAACAAAGTAGATACGAATAACTATTTGCTCGTAGGTTTCCTGCTTATGTGTAAATATTTCCGGCGATTTACTAGTTCAAAGAAATTCGCACGTTTTGGTAATAAATCTTGGTAGGTAGGGTATTTCATTTACAGTGTGGAATATTATGGCAGCATTATGCGTGTAAATTAAAATTATGTCAGTAGGGCTTCAGTCTTACTACGGTGCATATTTCTCGTAGACAAACAAAAATTCTACTCTGAATAGCAGATCAATACTCACATTCCACCTACGTGAGTAATACATAATAAGACAATACGTTGTAAAAAGTCTCGTGCTCGGGTACCATATTATTACGACACGCGAGCTCGCATATTTTTCCACCATACTCATACCTGCTTGCACTTTCCTTCGTCGATGCTGGAAATTCTCGAGAAAAAAAAAAAAATTAAAAAGGTACGAAAATTGATCGATTGCGTATTCTTCTTATTTCTTACGTACTTCGGTGTTGTGCTTACTCCTAAGTATCCGTTTTCTTGACAAAGTGGCATATTTTTCATTTATGATTCACAATCGCGTTCACGTTGCATTAAATAATTATATAGATTAATTAGCCCACGTTAGATTGGTGGTGTATTGTTTTACGTCATTGATACATTCATCTGCATGTAAACGGATTTTCCCTACTTGTTCGAAAGTGTACGTAGAGAAGTTGGTAATCGAGAATACGTAGAATTGCTACCATCATCGTCGTTAATTTCAAGTCCGTTATCTGTTTAACAACGCTTTGGTATTTCGCGAAAAAGAGAAAATCTCGATTAAAAATAATACTACAATTAAGATAACGCATATTGCGACACTTCTGCTACAGTATCTTACAAAGTATTTTTTTCAGCTTTTTTTTGATGGTAGATTGAATGGCTATTTGTAAAGATGAGAATCCACGGTCGTCGTCGTCATCATCATCATCATCATCATCGTGGCCGCCGCCAATACCACCACCGCTGGTATCGGTATCTTTATCATCACCATATTACTAAAAGAGCTTCTGGTATTGTGTAAAACTCGTTTGGATACTGAAGATACTACGTACACATACGCCTATCTATAATTAATCTCGTTTTACGAAACTCGAGCTCATCTCGTTAAATACGAAATAAAATAAAAAGTAACATCGACACTTCGTACAGTTAGGCATTCTTTATTAACCATAAAAATTTTCGATTTCACATTAAACGTGACATATTGGTGGTAATTATGTGACTGTGACAACGCAATGTGTTTCTTCACGTTTACGAACCTACCTATCTACCTATACAGCATACGACTACATTGTTGAACACTTAAAATAGCTAGATTTTTGGGATGGACCTAATTTTGTTATTTTTTTTTCAACTGTAAATCAAAGGGTCGTAATAGTTACGAAATCAGGCTTGTATACAGCCTTCATTTGATGGGCACTCACGCTAGTTTCTAAGGGATGCTCCGAAAATGGCGAGTTCGGAATATCGGGGGGGGGGTTGCTCTTTTTTTAACGATATATTTTTACATTAAGTGAAAAACCCCGAAGAGATCAACAAGTAACAACAAAATAGCAATTTTTCAATTGTTTTGAAAATTATTGTAATAAGCAGTAGTGTAACATGTAACAATAATTAGCTTTAGAAGGGGGGGGGAGGTGTTGAGCGAAATCGTTTTGAAAATATTTTAAAAAATGTAATAGGATCTAAAAATGAGCTTTTTATGCTCTGTAAATCGCTCAGGGAATGTGTCCCAACCTTAAACCATACCCCCTTTTTTTATAACACTGGTTGGTAATAAGGAAGCGAAACTCGAGCCAAACGAGGGCAAAAATTTTTTGATATATTAAGAGTGAAAGGCTAAAAAAAGACATTTTTAATCCATTCTTTAAAACTTGAAAAAAAAACTACCGTATATTAGATTCTTCCAGGAGACGTTCAGCTCAGTGCCAAGGGATGATTAGCATACCGTAGCATCCACCAAGCTACAAGCCTGTACGAAATGTAAACTTTTTCGAAAAAAATGTTTTTAGCTTGATTTTCTATGTCATATTGTCAATAAATACCAAACTATTACGATCTATTGATCTACGGCGAACGAGGGGAGGGAGGAATATCAACAAATTCCGTTTTAGGGTTCTAGTAGACCATTACGACCATTTTGGGCCATGAAATGTGAGTTATATTTTTTTTTCTTATCGCCCGAAGCTAAAAATCATTTTTTTAGCTCGATACTGACCAAAATGGATAAAATTTGTAAAAAGGCTTAGATTGGCGGTGAATTTGTTACGCTAGAGTACGGCTGACCTCGGGTCAAAATTCAGCTACGTCCAAATTTGTAGGAGTGGGTGCTAGGAGGCTAAAATTGCAAAACTTGCTCCCCTTTGAGCTAATCAATGCACAATTTGATGTTGTATTACATATCGAAAATTCAGCCTCGTAGGACAATTAGAACAGAAGATATGAGGGGTTTTCCCCTTTTTGACCTTGATAAAAGGTTGTTCTTCCCCTATCTCCGCTCCGAATTCAGCTAAGAAGTTGAAATTCGATATGTTAACTTAGTAAGCATCATAAATGTGTCTTTTTGGGGGTTTCCACTTTTCAGCCTCATTGCACCTTCCTTATAGCCTAAAAAAGGTAGTTTTTTTGATCAGGTTTTCTTATTGTGAGCAGCTGTGCGATGCTTTTCTTTTTCCTTTTTTTTTTTTTTTTAGATTGATCTTTTACTTATACTCATGTCATATTGCCAGAGAAAACCAGGTCATTACAGAGAGGTAAGAGGGAGAATATCAATGGAATCCATTTCCGGGTCCTAGAACCTCATTGACCCTATTTTTAGATATGATCTCTTCCTCCTGCCCTCCATGAAACACATTTCCTCAACTCAGTACCGACCAAAACTGCTCAAATTTGTCAAGAAGACTTAAATTGATGAGGAATTAGATATAAATGAGTACAGATGATCTCAGGGCTATTCAGTCACGACCAAAATTGGCAAAGGAGGTACTGAACGTCAAAAATTACAACAATCAACATTTTTGAACCAATTGATAAAGAATAAAAATTTATGTATTGTATCCATAAATCAGCCTTCTTTGTCAGTCAAAAGGGTGGTATAGAGGGGGAGAGGGGGGTCATATTTCTGAACAGCATTGAAATTTGATAATGTAGATTTAACAGGTCAACTGAATGTGACTTTTGGTGATTTCGATTTTTTAGGTTCATTTCAACTCCTTACAGTCCAGAGTGAGTTTTTGAGTAATTTTTACCTTTTTGGTACCTTATATTAAGTTGAGAAGTTCCTAAATGACCAAAAATACTGCAAAAGTTGCCCATTACAAGATCCACTATTCATAATCACGATTTGGACAAATTTTTCTCTCAACATTTCGACATAAAGATTGATGTGGCAACGTAAAATTTCGAAAACAAAAAAAATGTCCTCAATTTGTACCTTTGAATAGTGAACCTTATAGTAGGCAAATATTGCAACATTTTTGTCTATGCATAAAATTTGCATATCTCGATTATTTGAAGGAGGTTTTTAAAATTCAAACAAACGCTACCCTTCAATAACGGAGGTATGCAAAATTTGTACATGACATAATTTGCTGGAAAAATACTTTTTTACAAGGTTCGCTGGCTTAGATTGGTGATCGGATCAAAATTCTAAAATAGTTCATGTACAACGGTACCTATGGAAGTGAAAACCAAGTTGTTACCATATATCGACCTACGACAAATGTAAGAGGGGAGATATCAACAAAATCCGTTTTGGTACCGTAGACGACCATTACGATCATTTTTGGCCGTGTCAGATATATTTTTTTATTTTTGCCTTCAAAACTAGGAATCATTTGCTCAGCCTGAAGCCGACCAAAATCTATCAAATTTGGGGAATAGATCGTTTACTGGTGGCAGATTTGATAATTTTGAATGGAAATGACCATGGGACAAAATTCAATTATACCCAAATTTGGGGCTGGGAATTCTGTGGAGCTAAAGCCGCAAAAATTGTTACTTTTTGAGTCAACTGATTGGCAATCCAAAGTTGTAAAACCAATGCAAAAATCAGCCTCTTAGGTCAATTAGGAAAGAAAATTTGTGAGTTTTTCCCATTTTTGACTTTGAAAATAGGCTGCTTTTTTCCTCTTACCCCTCCAAATGAAGATAAGAAGTTGAAATTTGGTATTCAGATTTAGTATAGGTCCTGTATATGTTATTTGTGGGTTTCGACTTTTCAGCCTGATTGCACCCGCTTACAGCCCTGCAAATCTGGTTTTTTAGGTGGGATTTCTAATGTTTTGAGTTTGTTCCTTGCATAACTCTGCTGCAAATTTAGCTAGGAAGTTGAAATAGTCTATGCAGCGAAGGCGGTTGGCGGAGGGGAGAATACCGACAAAATCCATTTTGGGGTCTTAGTATACCATTACGACAATTTTTGCCCATATCAGATATTTATTTTTATTTTTTTTACTTATTCTTTTTTTCCCCAACCATTAAAATCATATACTCTACTCGATACTGACCAAAATCGCTCCAATGCGGCCAATCAGCTCAGTTTGGCGACAGATTAGATATAAATGTGAGTGGGGATGACCTTGGTCAGAATTTCGTTTTGCCCCATTTTGGGAAAGGGAGTGGTGAGAGGTCAAAAACATAAAAATTGTTCTTTTTTAAATCAATCGATACAGAATCAAAAGTTGTATAACATATCCAAAAATCAACTTCTTACGTTAATTAGGAGGGGAGATATGAGAATTTCCCCCCTTTTTGACCTTAAAAAAGGGCTGTTCTCCCTAACTCCCCACCAAAATGAGCTAGGAAGTTGAGATTTTGTATGTATGTACGTTTAGTAGGGGCTCTAGGCGTGCCTTTTGGAGATGCCGACTTTTCAGCTCAATTGTACCCCCTCAAAGGCTCGGAAATGTGGTTTTTTGGTCAGGTTTTCTTTTTTTTCCATTTTTTTAAGTTTGTTCCTCGCATAACTCTCCTCCAAATAGAGCTAGGAACTTGAAATTAGGTATGTACATTCAGTAGAGACCCTAAATGCGCCTTTTGGGGGTCTCGACATTTCACCTTCATTGTACCCCCCCCCCCCTCACACACAATCCCAAAAATGCGGTTTTT
>FIZR01009652.1:0-14150 GCA_900060175.1 Ferrisia virgata | reverse complement strand
ATGATTTAATAATTTCACTTTTAGCGTTAATTGCTTGCATAATAAATTAATAGATGTAACTTTTACACTAAAACGTATAAGTTACATCTATTAATTTATTAATCTAACTGCTTTCCCACAAATTACACCCTCGGGTTAAAAATTATTCAACCGCAATGAGTCTTGAGATGAAGAATTACACGGTAAATTTTGGTAATTTCCACAGCATTTTGAGGATACGGACCTCCTTTTTTTTCCAATGGGACCCTTTGAATCGAAATTTGCCAAAATTACTTCAATTTGGTTAAACATTTAGGCTTTATGGTGCACCCATCAATTTCGCTCTGATTGGGCCAAAATTGAATTTGTTACATTATTTTTATACTGGTAAGGATACTATCGTTTCACTTGAACTAACACTCCTCATCCGTTATAATTTTCGATAACTGAATGATAAAATCTCAATATTTCCTTCACGTATTTGAAATTATTCGCTAAAATGAGTGAGAAATGATCGCTTCAAGGTAAAACTGATTTTCTTACATGAAATATACTCATTCTAGAACTTTACAATAACGAATTTGTTTCTAGAGCTGCATTTGAATAAATTTTCAAAATATCTCCATCGCGCTAGGCTTTTCAGGAAATGCCTATAAGCGTAATAAAATACTATGGTTAATATGTACTAACCATGGCATTTAGCGATCGTTAGTCTAACATAAACAATCATCTATTCAAGCGGAACGTAAAGTTTCATAAACCATGGGCAAAAGATCATCCGAATGTATAATTTTGTTGATTATAGCGTGCGACATTCGGTAAACCAAGGTCCGAGGTCTGCAACTAGCTCGCAGTTGCAGATGGGAACTTGACCTCTTCGCGATTTGGTTAAGAAACTGAATCTCATTTCAATATTACGCTTAAGAAACGTACGTAAGTGAAAATCACATCAGGATTCCACTTCTGAGCATAAATTTAACTTTCACATTAAATGACGCAGGTTAAATACATTATTCCATTTTTGATATACAGGTTTAAGTGTAATCAATTACCATCAAACGTGGAAGTAAATAATGACTTATTCAATCACTTTTCAGATCGTACATTGAATGAAAAGATTTTCAAAAATAAAAACGAGAATGCATAGCACTGCACTTGTGAAATATTAATCTCAAAATCATACACCACAGACGTCATATTATTTACCTAATATCGAGGTTCGTCAAGTACGAAAGGTAAATATATTTCTACGATCACATTGAGGTATCCAACTCTAATTCAATTAATAATGTAAACTAAACTAAAAATTTGAAGCAAGTAAGCGACAAAGAACAAAATACAGTACAGTTTGGTATTTTGAAAAAATTGTAAGGCACAGCAACATCAAAATTATGCCGATCGATTTTCAAAATCAAAAGTTCCTTCGATTCATAAAGAACCAGCCTATCGTTGCATGCATAAATTTATTGTTCTGAACGTTGCATTCATTCTACAGTGCAATATTTAAGCGACAAATACAGCCAAAATTGACAAAAAATCGTACCAAAACCCTCCTAGCGGACGATTGTTATCAAATGTAAAAAAATTTTATCGCGACCATATTTCTTAAAATGGATGTTTTTGGGGCTTGACATTGTAAAGGATTTTTTCTGATCTATTCCCAATGGAAGTTTGCCTACCTACGTGTATTTCTACCGCTTTCAAATTATTGCTATGGAGTAGGATAGTCGAATTACTGCATCCGTTTGCTCATAATGTAAAAAGTAATTCGACGTCTGATGGCGTTGTTTTTTGTTCAATAAGCTTCTTCACCGAAATACGCTCGCTAACATTTCATCTATGCTGTGTTCACTCGAAATAATACTTGAAGGCCACTCAGAAAGGTGAACAGAGCAGGTATACGTGAAAAAAATTAGATAATTATATGCAGACAATTTTTTCCCAAGAAAAAAAACGATTGGAGCTTGATTGAAAATTTTTCTAGAGTTTCAAAAAATTAATTACAACTAATTTCAGTTCTTTTGTAGATACCGTGTTCACCCAATATAACCCTTGAATACAACTCAGAAGGGACAAAATAAAAAGATAAACGTGGAACACATTCTAAAAATTCAACAGAACATTGTTTTCTCAAAGCGAAAAATTTTTTGAAGCATGAGTGGAACATTTTTCTCTAGCATTAGAAAATCAATATCAGAGCGGATTGTTAAAAGTAATTTGAAAGATGGGTCTTGATCTAGAACATATTTAAACAAAAATAAGCTCGAATGCCATTTTTTTCTAGTTAATCCACCTCCGAGGATACACCACCTTTCTTAGTATTGCACGGACCTCTCTTTCTATTGGATCTATAAAAATTTTTTTCGAAAGTTTCTACTTGAAAGATTCTCTACATCCTTGGGTTATTATAAAAATTGCACTTGGAGCAACTTTTGCGCCCCAAATATCAAAAATGTATTCATCGAAATACTCTAAATCATGTTATTCTCGTTTAATATACAAAATATCAAACATAACACGAAACCAGTAATCACAAAAAGTACTTGGAATAAAATTTTACGAGTGATATGTCGACCGCAATATCACCCCACTCCTCACTCCTACTGGCAACCCCTCTTTCTCATAACCAACTATCAACATGAGTGATTCGACCCCATTAACAGATCAAAAAATTTCATCAGGGAACATAGACGAGAGCCTCTGAAAATATTTTCAAACACGAAAACCACCATAGGTGAATTTTCAAAAAAAAAAGAAAAACTGAAACGCACATAAAAGAGAATGCTCGTAAATACCCATTTTATGTAATATTTAATATGAATTTTGAATTTTCGATAATTTATTTGATTTCTTTCCTTGTCGTAACCTGTTAAAACTTGGGGATCGGGGTACAAAAATTACATTTAAAAAATTTGAATAGAATGCATGTGATGAAAAATGTCCAGATAGTGGTAATTTAAACCGCTAAACGTGAATCCGAGGTCAATTTTTAGAAGTGATTCGTGTGCTTGAAAATATTTTTAGAGACCACCAACAACAATGCTCCAAGATGAAATTTTTCAATCTGCAAACAGGGTCTAATCAATCATTTTGAACTTCGATATGACAAAGAAGAGTAGCCGGTTATGGCTGAGGGACGAGGGGGGATACTGCATTCAACATATAGGATGTAAAATTTTATTTCAAATACTTTTTGAGACCACTAGTTTCGTGCTATGTTTGATATTTTTTATACGTAATAAATGAGAATAACTTGATTTTGAGTATTTCGATAAATACATTTTCGAGATTTGAGGCGTAAAGGTTGCTCCAAATACAATTTTTGTAATAACCAAAAATGTAGCGAATCCTTCAAGAAAAAACTTATGCTTAAAACATTTTTTTTCAATAAGCATGAGGGTGGGTCAGGAAGAAAATTAATTCTCCGATTTTGACCACTATTACTGAAAACACTTACCCTGAGTGGGAAGTGCAGCACACAAACTTTGAGCCCCTTACCTCAAAAAAAGGTGGAACTCGTGAAGATGATTTTATCGAAAGTCATCTTATTTAGGAAATCCCTGGTACCACTCCCTTTCAAGTATGAGGGCTGAAATTATGTAAGGTTTAAGCCTAATCAATGCAAATATCCCCAATGGTCAAAATCGGGGATTCAGTATATGCGTGAATCATTTCGTAACGAACATTCGTTGATTTCAATTTTTTTTTTATTTTGTTATTTTGTCGGATTAGCCGCTTATAAAATTTAAAAAAATCTTATTTTCATTACTTCGCGTGCTTTCGTGCAAATTTGTTTGATGCATGCGAAAAACTATATTTCTCTAGCTTTTTTAGTAGGTCATTTATAAGATTTAGGTGTTCGTAATTTGAATAAAAAACATTCAGGTGTTTATATTTATACTTCTAAGACATGAATTTACTAATGAGGACTTTGTTGCGTGCAAACGGTAAGATGATTTTTTAAATATGCGTACAAATTCATTTTATAAAGAAAGAACAAAATATTCGTACTGATAGTTTGAATTTAAAATACTCGCAGGCAAAAAATGCATGCCATGCCAGTTTAATGGTTGAATTTCGTACACGAATACGTTGAATTCCGGGTACGCACTACAGATAATGATGAGATATTGACCCTACCTCAGTCAATAGTAACGTATCTTGGTTTTTTTTTTCACCAGATGAGAATGTCGCAAATTTATACGTAACAACAAATAGCAATTTTTCAAGCATTAGCATACATTTCAATTGTTTAAAATATCATTGTAATAAGCAGTAGCGTAACAATGATTTGCTTTTGGGAAAGGTTTAGCGGAATTATTTTGAAAATATTGCTACAAATATATCACCCGAGCAAAGCGAAAGCGAAATTTTTGTGAAATTCTGAGTCTGAAATGTCCCAAAAATGATCATTTTAGCGCATTTTAAGCAGCATTTTCTGATATTTACATATTTTTCTTTTATAAAATAGGAAAAAAAATCTCCGGGCGAAGTCTCAGTTCCCAGCCACTCTGCTTTTCATCGCTGAGTAATAAGAAAGTGAAGCCAGAGCGGAGCGAGGGCAGAAATCATTTGATGAAGATGCTTAGCATGGCCTAGCACTCATCTAGCTACGAGCTTGGGTCACCTAAAAAGCTCGTGAATTATCAACATTTGAAACATCAACTCTACAAATCTTCGCGTTCCAATACATCAGATCAAGAATATGAATTTAATCTAAAAAAGAGACCAGTTCCTTCATCATAACAAACATTGTACCGTTTGAAGCTCAGTGACCGAATGTTCATAAACCAATAATCTCACCAGGTAAAAAATCGATTTTATGCTCACGAGCTTCGTAAAGTAAAGTTATTCGATTCTACTTCTCATATTCCATCAGATGAGCTCGCTCAATATTTGAATGTTTTTTCGCACAAGCCCCATGAAATATAACTCGACGAATTTTAACAATATTCAATATCCGTAGAACGTCTACATGCATTAACAGGTATCAGTTGGGAAAATATTACCAAAATAAAAAAAAATTCAAAAATTCGAATCAAGACGAAGACACTGAATTTGAAAGGAAATAAAAATAGTACTCTTTGCACGCAAAGAGTCAACATCGAAAGAATGTAAGTTTTAAAATTTTTTACGTCGGTATAAATTTAACTTTTATATTCACTGTTTCCCAACAAATAATTTTCGTCACACTTGTTCAAAATTTTGACTTGAATTCATAAAATCAATCCGAAGTCCATATCGACTATTGAAGAATCAGCTTCCTTTAATTTTCCTCAACATTTCAATTTAAAATCATGAAATCAATCCAGGGTCAAGGTCAAGTGTTTATGGGTCAACTTCAAACATCGCTAATTTTCCTCAACATTTCATCTTACAATCATAATATCAACCATCATTCTACATATTCTATATTATAAATTGAAGTCCCCCATTCTTTGAAATACCATCTCGCATTTATCACTCTTCGTAGCACTTTGTGAGTTATGTCATTCGAATCTGCGTGATCAGTAGACGGTTTATAGCGTTTAAAATGTTCAAAAATCAACTTTATCGAGCTTAAAATGAACTCTGAAAAAGTTCAAAAATTTATTCCAGTTAGAGGGCTACAGTAACCAACTATTTTTAATGTAATTAAAACATTGAAGGGTCGCACCAGTTGGAGACCATCCTAGATCGCTAACCAACAATTTTTATTTTATGTTCAATGTTGATTGTAGACAAAAAGCGAAAACATTCAGCGAAGGAGATTTTTTTGATGTTATTTCATTTGATTTTGCATAGGCCCTGCAGTACCCATATAGTCCTGAGCAAGTGGGGCCTACATATTTTAAAAACACGAAGAAAATGCGACCTATTCGGCATCCACAACGAACAGAACGAAAAGCAGACTAATTATTATCTAAGGTGCCAATGTGGTCATTTCCCTCTTCCACAACTACTTAAGTAATCTATCAAAAGTTGATTATCTTGTTCTGTTTGCTGATAATGCAGTTGGGCATAATAAAAATAATGCTGTATTGGATTATTTAGTGTGCAGAGTAGTTTCCGGGTTCAACAAAAGTATGTCCCTCAACTTCATGTTGACTGGGCACACCAAATTTTCACCAGGCCGCGGATTTAGCATGATAAAAAAAGTGTATGCCATTACTGACATCAACTGCTTCAACGACTTGAAAGCTTGTGCCATCGCATCATCTCCTTCATACTTCAATAAAGCTGTAGAAACGAAAGACCCAAATGCAGTTAGTGGTGCAAGAACAGTCCATTGGCATTAGTGAGCTGAGTTCTTGAAGCTAAGATGTAAACGCTCAGAGAATTTGACGAAATCTCATGTAATGGGAAGGAACACCCTGGGCACTACTGTCAACTATCTACCAACTTACAATCCTCTACATGAATTAGTACGACCTGTACAGAGGAGCAACTGTCGAAATATTCGTAAAATGGTCACAATGGACCGTTTTCTAGGGGCTGCAATCGACGCAGGTAGTTTATTTTTGGATAATTCACGGTTCTTTCGATTTCTTATCGATTGACAGTAAAACTTCTTAATTTTTCGATTTTCATCCTCTTTTACCTCCATTCCCAAAAATGGACCTCCCTCAATTTGGACCATGGACCGCTCAAATTTCAGTAGAAAAATACAGTCGGCGAGTTTTGGCGAAATTTCAATTTTCAGCAATTTTGGTCGGTATGGGGCGGAGTAATGAATTTTTTCTCACGAGAGAACTGGATGAAAAACAACAAAAACAAATCAGACAGGACGATTGTAATAAGTCAGGGTTTCCTTCGGAAAACCTGACGTAAAAAAATTATTTTTTACGTCTAAACCTCATTTTGTTAGAGCGCGTCACGTATTCATAATGATAAAATTAAGCTTCCGTTTCTCTCACTAAACATAGTTGCCAGATGTAACATACCGTCCTGCTGTCTGCATCTCTAAAAATATACTTTTTTATCGCAGTACTTTCGGTTGAACGTATTCCATAACTTGGGTTTAAAAAGTACGATTTTACTGCACTATATAGTAAGTAGTAATGGATAAATAAACACATCGGAAAGATAAAAATCAAGTAAATGAAGATAATTAATAAATTCAATGGGAATCTACGATTAACATTCGCTAATTAATTACAAGATTTAAAAACTGCGAAGGAGGTCGAGCGTTTACCTTTTCATATTTTACAAAGATATTTCGTCCGTCCATTTTTCATTTTAATCACTACTTGTCTTGAAATTCTGACCAAATTCGCCACTTCTTTACTACTTTCGCTACCAATTAAGAAGATACACACCCCGTACAACGATCCACATTAAGAACACAAAAAAATGAAGAAAAAAAAAACATACCTGTCTTCTTGTATTCGATTCACTGTGTTTTGCAGCTCCTGCAGTTTCTTTTTCTGCCTTTGGAATTCTTTCATTAAATCTCCTTGATCGTAATTTTGGGTATTATTCACAGGAGTAAGAGTATCGCTGAGTACGATGGTGGTAGCCATGGGTGGCTTTTCGGATAACGAATCGCGTCTGGAAGATTTAGCCGTCGTTGAATTAGAAGTTTCGCGACTTCGATGATCTGGCGTAGACGCGGCCGAATCATGATTCTTCCTATCCGGACTCGTGGATCGAACAGCAGCTAAGGGTATTTTCGGTGAGCTATGTTGTACTTCGGAAATAGATGGTAATTGGTCGTAGGTGCCGCTGAGAAATACGTCGTTTTCGTTTTCGAATAATTTATCAACCGATGTATTCATCGATTTACTCGGTTTCAAGCCGGAAAGATGAAAACTGGCGAACGACGATTTGACCATCGGACTGGAACTCAAATCGGCGGCCGATAGAGCCATCAGCATAGCTTTGTTATGACTAGAATTATCTTGACTGTTGGGTAAAATATCCAGAGAAGGTAATAACGAACGCGACATGATATCGGCCGCTGATCTTGGTCTAGTGAACGGCATTGCCGAATGCGGAAAGGTTTTCGGTTTAATAGGGGTAATCAGCATATGCTCCGTCCACGAAGTTTCCAAAGATGGTCGTTCGATTTGCTCGACGTCTATGGTTAATGTTTTCTGTTCGAATGGTATAGCGAACGTATCGGACGGTATGTTCTGCAACCACGACAACAAACTGAGATCGGAATCGCCAAAACCTACGCTGCCGTCCAACAGACGCGAAAAGTTAATCTCTTGCAAAAGCTGCTCCTTCGAGCCGGTTGCTTTGGCTTGACAAAATCGAACGCACGATTCGTACAGCATACCTTTGATGACCAACTGTATCAGTCGATCGTTTTTCGCGATAACAGATTCTTTTTCGTTTATTTTTTTAATTGGCGGCAAATATTTTTCGACTAGAGGATAAATATCGCGAAAGCACTGCACTCTGGCACTGCTCGGATTCCAGTCTTTGTACGTTTGATGATCGGAAAGTCTGGGTAGCGTTAACATTAAACAAAGATTCGAATAATCTTCTTTGCTCGGAGATACTACTTCTAATTCGTGCAACACTTTGACTACTTCTTCTACGGCGCTATCTAAATTCGCCGTGCTCGAGCCCATCGCGCAGGCCGCTTCCGATTTTATACATAATAACTCTATGTATTTTTGTTGAAGAGTTATGAAACGAAATCGTTTCATGTCAAATTCTTGTAAAGCCTCCATTGGCTGAATAAATTCAAGGACATCGTCCCACTGTCCGTCTAAGATCAACTGTCGCAAAAAGAGCACGTCATCCGAGTAATAGCCATTAATAACGCCGGTTTCGCGTTCTATACCCAATTGCGATATATGTAAGCCACGATTTTGTAAAAATTCCAACACCAGACGAATTATATCTTCTTCCCTAAGCGTCAGGTGGGCGGAAGGCATCACGTACCGAATACTTGACCTGCATAGAACACAACAAAAACATCACGCGTGATTCAAACAATCACACAGATTGTAATACTATGCTAAATGTAAGAAGACATCGCCATAAATTGTAATTCTCTTCAACTCATATTTTCTTGTTAACGTAAACAAAATAAGCTGCAGAAATCTTCAAAAGAGCCTGATTTTCATAAAATAAAGAAGATATGGTAGATATTGGAGTTGAATAGCTAAAAAAAAACCGAAAGGTAAATCTACATTCCAAAGTTTACCTTTAAATCACAATAAAGAGAAGAGATACACGAAAACCAGCTGAAAAAATTAAAAAACTCGACCAAACACTACATTTATGAGGCTGTGAAGGAATGCAATGAGGCTGAAAAATCGAAACCTCCAAAAATACCAAGTCTTTATACCTTTCAACTTCGTAGCTAAATTTGGAGAGGAGGTAGCGAAAGAGAAACCTGTTTTGTTGGTGAAAAAGGACCACCCCTCCTAGCTGACCACGGTTCTCCATCGATTGACACTAAGGAAAAATTTTTGCGATCATTACTTCTTTGTCAGTAATTATTCATGCACAAAATGTTTTTCTATTACATGTATTTGTGGGAAAAAATCTTCGAAAATTTGTAAAAAAAAATCGGAAAATGAACTTAAAAAGCTGGAATTTTGAATTGGAGGTTTCTTGACACGCATATTTCAAGCATCTAATTTTCATAAAAATCTGAGCATTTCAATACGCGCACTTCCCATGCGAACGTTCGATTTTCAAGGATTTGTGAGCTTTCAAAACTCATTGTGAATCCTTAAAATGGTAACCAATCGAGTTGCCAATGGATTAGGGAGACGTAGAAACTATAAAAACGTACCTTGCAAATTATAAGAATAGTAAAGTGAACCAAAATCGAAAAAAAACAACATTTTTTTCGATATTTTTCTGAAAATGACCCACTTTGAGAATCCATACAGGATGTTTAACAAAATTTGTAGAGCAAAAAGCGTGACTTGGCTTGACCTTCTGGATAGAATTTTTGAATGATCTTTTATGAGGGCCAACCCCCTCCTAATTTCTTTGTCTCTGTGTGCCTGCAGCTATAATACCTTCAAGCAACGGTCGCAGTCATAGATTACAAATAAACATTACTTAGGTATCCAAGTATGCGATAAAAAAAGATGTAAAAAATTATTTCAATTTCTAGAAACATCAAAAAGCAAAGCATTACGTGCTTTTTGAGTCTGATTTTCCTAAACTGAAGAAGATACGGGAATTGTTCATTCATGAAATGAAAAAAAATATGCGCACTAGGATGTTTTTTTTTCAGGAGTGGTAGGAGTACAGGTAGATATTGACTTGAATATCTGAAACCCAGAAAAGTTATATTTAGAGACTCGTATTTACAGTCTATCGACTTACAGCGGATGAGGAGAGAAATACTAAAACAAATCAGTTTGGGGCTCTAGAAAACCATTACAACCATTACAACCATTTTTAGCTATGTCAGGTACATATTTTTATTTATTCATTTTTTTTTTCGTACACTAAAATCATTTACTTTACTTGACACTGACCAAAATCGCTACAGTATGGTCTACAGACTCAGTTTAGTGGCGCATCACAAATATATGAGAAAAGATGACTTTGGGTCAAAATTAAATTATGTCGGTGCTGAAGGGACAAAAACGCAAAAATTGTTTCTTCTTGAGCCAATCGATTGGGTAGCCAAAGTTGTGTAACATATCCAAAAATCAACCTCCTACATCAATTAGAAGGGGAAATATGAGGGGTTTCTCTCTTTTTGACCTTGAAAAAAGGACTGTTTCTCCCCTATCTCTCCACCAAATTGAACTGGGAACTTGACATTTGGTATGTACATCTCTAAATGTGCCTGGGGAGGGGTCTCAAACGGCCAGTCTCATTGCACTCCCACCCCCTCCCAAAGTCCCAAAAATGTTGTTTTTTGGTCAGTTTTCTGAAAAAAGGGAGACCCCCAAAAGACACATCTAGGGTCCCCACTAAATGTACATTTTCAGTTTGTTCTCCGCATAACTCCCCTCCAATCTTAGCTAGGAAGTTTTGGAATTTAGTATGTACATTTAGTAGGGACCGTAGATGTGCCTTTAGGGGGTCTCCTCAGTCCCGTAAATATAGTTTTATGGACAATTCTTCTTATTTATTGAGTTTGTTCCTCGCATATAACTCCACTCTAAATTGAACCAGGAAATTTAAATTTGGAATATAGATTTAGTACAGATCCTAGATGTGCCTTTTGGTGGTGACGACTTTTCAGCACCAAAAGGCACATCTAGGGCTTGTACTACTGATTAGGAAAGAAGAATCGCAGCCAAGCATTTTTATAAATTTGATTTCCGATTGGAATAACCTAAATGTAGAGTTTAATCGTATTATCGCGTAACGTTTTTTCATGCTCTTTGAATACTTAGCGACATATGACTTTTTAAACATGCGCACAAACTCATTTTGTAAAGCAAAAAAGAAATATTTGTACTGATAATTTGAATTTAAAATATTCGCATACAGGAAATACATATCATGCCAGTTTGATGCTCCAGAAAGGGATAACAAAAAAAGAGGACAGAATGATTAAATACTAGAGTGGGTCGTTCCGGACTTTTTTCGGAAATCGAAATATTTTAGCGGACAATATTTGTGAAGCGGGTTCAAAAAAATCCTGGTAAAAATTTCAGCCCTCTATCCCGAGTTGAAATTTCCATCCGGCGCCAAAACTGTTCGAAATTTGAAAAAATTCAAAAACAATTTTCAAAAAAATTTTATTAGAAATAGTTTTAGTAAGACTAGTTTTACCCAAAAAGACTATTTAAGATGATTTGTAATGTGAATCTCCTGTATAGGACCGCATAACATGCATCAACTTTTTGCAAATTCGTGTATTTTCAAAAAAAGTTGTTAAAAAAATCAGTGGGAAAATGGGGGGAAACTGATTACTTACAAAATGGGAAAGTTATCAATTTGCTCTCAACAGAAGTGTGATAACATTGAAAAAAGACCGAAAACAGCTAAATGTGAACTCCTGAACAAAAGAACACAAGATGGAAAATCGCCTCTAATCCATTAAATAGATTAAAATGCTAATAATCTTCCCATTGTATGAGTAACCAGCTCTCTAAATTTTTTTTTGAAAACACGAATACGCGAAAAAATGGTATAATTCGAAAATCGTCTAAAATTATCTCTACGGGTAAAACTACTCGCACCAGAACTATTTTTTTTTTTTTTTGAATTTTATAAATTTGTTTGGAATCTTTTACGAAAAAAAAACAACTTTTTTGTGTGTCTTAAACTTTTACGATATTCGTTTAAAAATTTATTCAGAAATGCTATATTTGTCAGAAGAATATTTTTCACATCTCAGAGCAACGTCGTAGTCCAAATCAGTGCATTCAATTTTCGTTAACGAATGGTCAATTACTGGTAGAGAAGAAACGACCATCCTCTAAACACATCATTTGATGGATTAGTTTTTTGGTTGCATTAACGAATAATAAATTGAACTGGTCGCATAATAGTAAAAAAAAAAAAAAAAAAAAAAAAAAAAAAAAACATCGAATGGTAAATTGATCTAACGAAGTATTAGGAGAAATTTGTTTGGAACGCTCTAGAATGAGAATAACTTGCGTATAAGTACGTCAATGGACCAGCTTTCGGGTAGTAGTAGTAAAAGGAGTAAAATTGACTGCTATCCAGATTTGTAGTTCTTGTTCATACGCCATCTCTGACTCTCAATGGACAATTCATCAACATTCACGTCCTTTTCGAGAAATTTTATACTGGATAGGTTGAGATATTGTCTGAACTGCAAGTTCTTGAGATTGTAAAAACAAATGACACTATTACATTCGATATACGTCAAAATTTTTATGCTTAGTTTAAAGCTTACGAAGAAAATATTCAACGTATTTCATTCAATTGTGGCCTCGACAAAATCGTCTCAACCACACCATCCACTTCGCTCTATACGATCCCGATATCGAGATCTATCATTCTCTTTTTTTGCTACATTTTGGAAATAATTAAACAATAATTGTTGTTACACTTGAAACCTGATGACGATGCGTAATAAATTACAGTAAGTTTATTCTAGTCTACGATGAATCATAGGACTAAATAAAAAGGTGTAACCGCAACAGCGTGTTTCGATCGAAAAATGAATATTACCCGTTGGTCGAAGTTTATTACAATAATACTACATTGTAATAATTAGACTTTGTGTAGACATACACGATTCGAATGAAAACTATCCGAAGAAGTAAAACTACAGAACTTGCCTGGCCATGTACTAGAGCTGAGTACATCATACAGTAATCATTTTTTCAGCTTCGATAGTTCCAGTTTCTAATGCGTGTTAACGGGCATGGTTTTTTTGTTTGCTGTATGCGGTGGGTAGTTCGGTACTCTATACGATGATTAAACACTAGCGGTGATTATGACGATAATTAATGGTAAGTAGACTTTGTACATGTTGAATAGTTATAATTAAGGGAAATTCAATCCCGAATGGCTCGATTCTTAGCATAACGAAAACGATGCAAAAATGAATCATAAGTCATTTCTTTCACAACAGACTGCTTTCAACGATTATTACATGCAACCGAGACAGGTATCGATCAAAAAAGTTTATTTGTCGTATCATTACCAGCAATGGAATTAAAGTGCAAGGTGTATGAATTTGTCAAGATATGTGCATAATGCATCAGTAGTCAAGCGGTAAGGAATTGTTCGTTTTTCTTTTTTTTTTCACCTAAATTCCATAGGTAACCATCAAGTCACTTGGTACTGCCTTTGCTCAAGAGTTATTTGAGAAAGCGCGAAAGCTTATCAAGAGGTAAAATTCTTAATTTTCACTCTTTTCAACCAGCTAAACAATAGATCAAAGTAATTTCTAATCTAGTTCATAGAATTTTAAGCCATACTGATGTAGAATGTTAAAATGAAAAAATTAGACACATCTACCATTTCGCTAAACATGATCATTATCTAGAAAAAATGGTCAGCCATGAAATTAATTTGTTTTTAGGACATAGTAATAATTCTAATAATACTGAAACTAACACTATTACTTTTGTTAAAAAATATTGTAATGTGATTTAGGTTACATACAAAAAGTTGAACAAATTGAAAATTGACAAAAGTGGGCTGATTTGAAAAACTGAAATTTTTTTCAAATTTGATTTAATCAATCTACAAATGACATCAAATCTTTGTTAACTCAACAAATATACTCAAGCTGGCAAAACTTATGGTCCCAACAGGTAAACAATAAA
>FIZR01009645.1:0-20239 GCA_900060175.1 Ferrisia virgata | reverse complement strand
AATTTCCCTCCAGTGTTTTATTTTTCTACCTCTGGTATTTTTTTTTTTTTTTTTTCAATTAAAAAAGCGAGATCGCTTAAAGTACAACGCGATCTGCTGATCTCGAGTCAAATCGCGTCAGATCGAGCCCAATGTACTGAAGGATTTATTTAGCTCGTTCAAAGATCATAATAAATCAGCCTCAATCTTTTTATTCCTTTTTTTCAGGTGCTGATCAACTGGCTGCGGCTAAGTTATGCTTTTTATACGCTAAACAGTGGCGCGATTCGGAAAAATCTGAAAAATCAGAAAATGGTTTTCTCAAGGTTGCGTTTTGTTTTCATTTTAGCTTGATTTTCTGTGTCATATTCTTAATGCAAACCAGGTCATTACGGTATGAGCTGGGAGTAAATCCATTTTAGGATCCTAGAACAGCATTACAACCACTTTTGACCATGTCAGATATTTATTCCTCCTCCTCCCCCCCCCCCCCGAACATTACAGGTTATTTAGTCGGCTCGATACTGACACAAAATCGTTCCCATTTGGTCAATAGGGCCAATTTGGCGACGAATTAGATATATATGAGTGGGGATGACCTTGGGTCAAGATTCAGTTATGCCTAAATTTGACGGAGGGCATGCTGAGGAGCCAAAAACTCAAAAATTGTTCTTTTTTGACCCAATCGATAGAGAATCCAAAGTTGTATGAAATATCCAAAAATCAACTCTCTAGGTCGATTATGAGCGAAGATGTGGGAGTTTTTACTTTTTTTTTGATCTTGAAAAAGGGCTGTTCCTCCCCTGTCTCCGCTCCAAATCAGCTAAGAAGTTGAAATTTGGTATTTAGACTCAGTAGGGGCTATAAATGTGCTTTTGGGGGAGGGGTTTCACTTTTCAGACCCATTCCACCTTCCTTACAGCTCAGAAATGTGTTTTGAGTTTGTTCCTCGCACCCCCTCCTCTCCGCCTAATTGAGCCAGAAAGCTGAAATTTGATATGTACATTTATTAGAGGTCCTAGATGCGTCTTTCGGGGGTTTCAATTTTTCAACCTCAACGCACCCCCTCACAGCCCCAAAAATTTAATTTTTTGTCAGATTTTTCTCATGTTTTGAGACTGTTTCTCGCGTAAGCCCTCTTTAATTGCTCCCCTCCCACCGCCTTATAGCCCCAAAAATGTAGTTTTTTAGTACAGTTTTCTTATGTTTTAAAGTTTGTTCTACGTTTAGATAACTCCCTTCTCCTCCTAATCGTGTTATAAAGTTAAAATTTGATACGTAGATTTAGTGCCTTTTGGAGGTCTTGAATTTTTAGCCTTGTTGCACCCCCCCCCCCCACAACCCCAAAAAGGTGTTTTTTGGTCCGATATTTTTTATTTTGCGAGTTCGTTCCTCACTTATCTCCCCCCTCGCCATCAGTTGTGCTAAGAAGTTGAAATCTGGTTGGGAGGGGAAGGGGGTTCGACTTTTCAGCTTCGTTGAAATCCCTCACAGGCCTGAAAATGTAGTCTTTTGGTCTGCTTTTCTAATTTTTTGAGTGTGTTCCTAGAATAACTTCCCTTTAAATTAAGCAGCGAAGTTAAAATTTTGGTACGTAGATTTAGTCAGGGTCTTAGATAAGTATTTTGTAAACGTATTGCGTCCCCTCACAGCCCCAAAAATCTAGTTTTTTGTCAGATTTTTCTTAGGTTTCGAGTTTGTTTTTTGCGTAACCTTCCCCCCTCCCCCACAACAAAATAGATTTAGAAAGGTGAAATTTGGTATGTACATTAAGTACGGGTCTTAAATATGCCTTCTTGGAGTTTCGATTTTTTAACCTTGATCACCCCCTCCCCCGTCCCTCATAGCTTCAAAAATATAGTTTATTGGTACATATTTCTTCTTTTTTGAGAGTTTGTTCCACGCATAACTCACCTCCCTGCCCAACCGTGTTACGAAGTTGAAATTTTGTACGTAGATTTGGTATATATGCCTTTTGGGAGTCTTGATTTTTTAGCCTCATTGCACCCTCTTAACAACCTCAAAAAATTTTTTTTTGTTTAATTTTTTTTATTTTGTAAGTTTGTTTCTAACTTATCTCTCCACACACCCTCAGAAAATGTAGTTTTTGTCAGATTTTCCTTATGTTTTGAGGTTGTTTCTCGCATAAGCCCCCTCCAAATTGATTTAGAAAGATGAAATTTAGTATGTACATTTAGTAGGGATCTTAAATGTGCCTTTTTGAGGTTTCGACTCCTTAACATCATTGGTCCACCCTCTCTTCCCCCCCCATGTATTTATTTGGTACGTTTTTCTTATTTTTTGAGTTTGTTTCACGCATAACTCCCCTCTCTCCCCCATCCCGCTACGAAGTTGAAATTTGGTTGGTGGGGGGGGGGAGGTCAGCTTTTCAGCCTCGTGGAAACCCCTCACAGTCCTAGAAATGTAGCTTTTTGGTCGGTTTTTCCAATTTTTTGAGTGTGCTCTTGGCATATAACTTCCATCTAAATTGAGCGGGTAAGTTAAAATTTGGTACGTAGATTTAACGAGGGTCTTAGATGTGCGTTTTGTGGGTTTCGACTACTCAGCCGTACTGCATCCTTCCACAGCCCCAAAATTGTAGTTTTTTTGTCAGATTTTTCTTATATTTTCAGTTTGTTTCTCGCCTAACTCCCCTCTCCCTTGATTGTGCTGGAAAGTTGAAATTTGCTATATACATTTAGTAGAGGTCTTAGATGTGCCGTTTTGGGGTTTCGATTTTTCAGCTTGATTGCATTCGCTCGCAGCTCTGCGAATTTAGTTTTTTGGTCGGTTTTTTCCCCCTAAAAGACATGCCTACAACCTACAATAAATGTACGTACGAAAATTCAACTTCCTAGTTTAATTTGGAGGGGGCTTACGCAAGGTACAAACTCAAGAGGAAAAACGATTTTTAGGGCTGCGAGGAGGTATAAACAAGCTGAAAAATTTTAACCCCAAAATGAGCATATTACCTACTAAATTTCAACTTCCCAGCACAATGGAGAAGCAGAGGAGGTATTATGCGATGAACAAACTCAAAAAATAAGAAAAGCTGGCTAAAAAACTGCATTTTTAGGCTTGTGAGAGGGTGAAATGAAGTTTAGTTGTAGAGATCCTCAAAATGCGTATCTAAGACTCCGAAGTCAAATGTACGCGTACATACTGAATTTCAACTTTTTAATCCAATTTCAAGGGGAATTTCAGCCTCATTGCGCCCCTTCACGAAACCGAAAATTTTGTTTTTTTTCAATAGATTTTTCTTATTTTTTGATTTTGCTCCTCACATTTCTCCTCTCTCCCCCTCTCGCCGGTGGAAATTTTTTCAGATTAGAACGTTGGAAAAACGATAATACAATTTGTGTGTTTTTTAGGTTCAGAAAAAGTACCTGACCATATCGACTACTCACATTTTGTACATTCATAATTTGGGTAAACCGCAATATTTACAGTTGGTGCTAAAACCTCACGAATTGATTATCGCCATTTACGGAGACGCTGTTATTTTACAAAAAAATACCGGAAATGTTGTTACGTTTCCAGGTGGGTCGTGTATACTTTATTGAAATTATTTCCTGCTGTTCGACGAGTAACAAGTATTTTAAATATTTTATTTTTAATTTTGTAAAGATATCAACAAAGCTGCCGAAGAAATTGGCACTTTGCATAAAATAGACGTCATAAAAGTACGCATGGAATTGCTGGAAGAATGGCTCCAGCCGGAGAATTTTATCGCCAATGTGTCCTGCGACGAAACTATGATCAAACAACATCAAGGAGATGGTGTGATCGAAGCGAAATTCTCCGATGTTGAATATCAAAACTTTCAAAGGTAGTTGACGTATTTTGTGTGGGATTTTATTCGATGACAACGTTATTAAGTATTAATTTGCTTTGCAGAGCTTGTTACGTTATTGAACGAGATGTCATGTCGTTTGGTAAATATTTGGTGGGAATAGTTTTCGATCAAAATTCAGATGATTCGAAACCAGTCAGTGTGAGATTACGAGCTTTGCAGTGTCTATACGCCGTATGTTCACCAGATACTTTGGAACAGATCACTGAACGGTCATTGGATAAATTAAGGTAATTTATATTTTTTTAATTACCATTTTTTCGGCCAATAGTTGATTACTTGTTGAAGTATCTCTTTTCTTTATAATCGTTACAATTATTTGTATTTTTTTTTCTTTTTTTCTACCGTAGGGATCTATTGAATACGCTGAAGTTTGTTATGGAATTGGAAGTTCTTGGATTGACGTATTCGGTACCAATGTTCGAATCTTGCGATAAACCCGAAATTGCTAGATCGCTTCTAACTTTAAAGAATCCAAAAGCTGTCAGATTGGCGGCATATTTATGCCAATATTTTAATATCGATCAAAGTGCAATATGGAATTCGATATTGAGTAAAATGTGTGATTACGAAATGGTAAACGAAACGTGTTTTTTCAACTACATTATATTTTCCATCAAATTGATAACTATACAATATTATTATACAATTTTCTACAATAAGGTTAAAGAACTGGCTGAAATTTTGCCCGATTTATCGGATAATTATCATACATTGGATTTGACCGTATTTGAGAAATCATGGAATCAGGTGCTGAAGTTACCATTAGAAAAAGGTAAGATCTTCCCTTTCCCTGAGTATAAAAAAAAACAAAAAACTATCTTAACAAAAAAGTAATGCTTTTGTTAATTGTCCACAGCACCGACATTTTTATCGGCCGAAGATACCGAAATGATTGAAAAAAGCGTAGAGTTAATATATTTTTGCCCAATTATCGATCAGATTGACGTGGACTCGATTAAAAAATATTGTATTAAAATGAACAGATCCGATCTAGCTGATAATATTTGTACTGTTAATTTATAACCATTTGAACACGATTAAGTTTTGTGGTTTTTTTTTTGTAGTGTCGGTTTATCGTATATTTTTTTTTACTAAGTTCTTTCGTTTTTCGTAGTGATTTTTGTACAATCGATTTCTTCTATCAAACACTGCCGCCTAATTCTTTTTGTACTTTTTGCCGTAATTGTTCTAATTTGCTTTTGTATGCTTGAGCTTTGGCTTCTTCCACCAACTGTTCGTCTCCCGTATTATCAGGTATGTAACTCTTCGCGTGTATCTCTTCTAGATTTTTTCCGTAAATCGCCGGGTTACTGAAATATACGAACATGCTGATGGGATAAAACACATAGATGAACATTTCTGTTGTTTCCCATTTCCATCGATTAAATTTGAACATTTTGACGCTGAAATAGCGAGAAAAATTGATAGTGCCGGCGTGTTAAATGAATTGTGTTTGAATATTCGAAATCTGGTACTCACCTTCGATGGTGGTATAGCAACGGGATATTTTTATCACGAACTGAATAAAGCGTTTAAATGTGTTGGCTTCAATCACATAATGTAGCAGACACAATTGTTGAAATGAGAAATACCGCGATCAAATGCGATTTGAAATTATTTGACCGAAATTCAGAAAAGCAAAATACGACATTTGTTATTCATTGTTATCAATCCGCAACAGGACCTGACTTATCAATTCCGTTGAAAATTTTTCCGGTAATTTACGACATTACCAAACTACGGTGGTCGATGCTTTTACAATGTCACAGATGAAAATATGAGACGCTTGTTATAAAATAAGCAAACAAGCCGAACGTATCAAGTTCAAAAACATTTTTTTTGAATTAATTCTATTTTGTTATCCGCGTGTTAAATTTTTATTTCTCAAGTTTTTCGATTCTAGTTTTTAATTCTTACGTGTTATAATAATTTCCCAAAGTAAGTTGAATTAGTTACTTTTTATTAAATAACCATCACTTTGGCTTGTTTGGAGATTAGCTTCACTTTTTGCTGTCTTAAGTGTTGCGTTTCTGAACGTAAAGCGCAACTTTTCAAATCGGATGTGTTTCTTATCGAAATTTGTATTCTCATTATAGTTAAATAAAAGTAAAAAATGACCAACTCTAAAGGATACCGTCGCGGAACGAGGGATTTATTCGCTCGTAAATTCAGAAAACATGGTACTATTCCGTTATCGAAATACCTCGAAGTATACAAAGTCGGAGATTTCGTCGATATCAAAGTGAGTTATTAGGAATATGTCAAATATGCTATTTAAGATAATACAGGACCGGTTGAACTTTGCAATTTGTTACTTTTACAGGGTAACGGTGCCGTTCAAAAAGGTATGCCTTACAAAGCTTACCACGGCAGAACCGGCAGAGTTTTCAATGTAACCAAACACGCTCTAGGTGTTATTGTAAATAAACGCGTGAGAAATCGTATTATTCCTAAAAGGTGAGTTTTATTTTATGATTGAATAATACGCCAGTGACTGTTGTATACATTTAGATATTTATTTCGATTACTATCTTTGTGACAGAATTAACGTCAGAATCGAACACGTAACTCATTCTAAATGTAGAGATGATTTTCTCAATCGTGTCAGAGATAACGCTAAAAGATTGAAAGCCGCAAAGAAAGCCGGAATCACCATCAGCTTGAAAAGAAAAGTAGGTTGATAATGGTTTATTTACGTATGTATTGCGTTGATTAGTTTTGACATATTTGCTATTTTGATTTACAGCCCGAAGAACCGAAACCAGGTCATATTGTTAAAGGACAAGAACCTATCGTGTTGGCTCCTTTACCGTACGAATTTATTGCTTAAATGTGTATTTGTAGCAAATAAAATTTTTACATAAACTGTTTGTAGTTGAACGTTTTTACGAATGCATATGTGAGAGGATCAGAGGTGTGAAATTTTGCCAAACGGTTTCGCCGGTTTCAATTCTGAAGCCAGAGTACGTTCAATTTAAATTAAGCCCTCACCACTGCAAACATGATTGTTATATACCAATCATATTGCTAGAAATCCAATATCCAGCAGGTTTCTAGCAATTTAATTGGTTCATAGCATATTGTTCACACTTATTCTGATACTGATAACCAGGGCTCAATTTAAATTGAACCGGATTTTTTATGTCATATTGTCAATGAAACCAGGCTATTAAAGTCTATCGACCTACAGCGTGTATGGGGGAGGGGAATAATAAAATACCTTTTGGGATTCTATAAGACCATTTTTGGCCATGTCATATTTTTATTGTTTTTCACCGAAGACTAAAATCATTTACCCTGCTTGATACAGACCAAAATCGCCCCAAATCGGTCAATCTGCTCAATTTGGCGGCGGATTAGACATATATGAGTGACGATGACCTTGGGTCAAAATTCAGTTATGCCCAAATTTGGTTAAGGGGCTGCTGAGGAGCCCAAAACGCAAAAAATGTTCCTTTTTGAGCCATTCGATAGAGGATCCAAAACTGTATAACTTATCCGAAAATCAGGCTCTCGGATCAAATAGGAGGAGAGATATCATGGGGGAGGGGCACCATTTTGACCTTGAAAAAAAGCTGTTCCTCCCCTATCTCCCCTCCAAATTGACGTGGGAAATTGAAATTTGGTGCGTACATCTAGTAAGGTCCTTGAATATGTTTTTTGGTGGTTTCGAATTTTCAGCCTCATTGCATCCCCTTACAGTCCCTGAAATGTGGTTTTTTGGTCTGTTTTTTTTGAACACTAAAATCATTTACTCTGCTTGATACAGGCCAAAATCGCTCCAATTGGGTCAATAGGCTCAGTTTGGTGTCGAATTAGATATATGAGTGGGTATGATTTTGGGTCAAAATTCAGTTATGCTCAAATTGGGGGAAAGGGGTGCTGAGGAGCCAAAATTGCAAAAAAAACGTCCCTTTTTGAGCCAATCGATAGGGAATCCAAAACTGTATAAATTATCCAAAAATCAGGCTCTCGGATCAAATAGGAAGAGAGATGTGGTGGGGAGGGGTCATCTTTTTGTCTTAGAAAAAGAGTCGTTCCTTTTATATCTCTCCGCCAATGGGGGGGGGGGAGTCTCGACTCTTCAGCTCCATTGCACCCCCTCACAGCCCCAAAACTTTGTGTTTTTGTTCTTTTTTTCTTTTTTTTCTAAGCTTGTTTTTCGTATAACTATTCTTCGAATTGAATTAAGAAGTTGAAATATAGCATGTAAATTTAGTACAGGTGCTAGATGTACCTGGGGGGGTCTCGACTTTTCAGCCGCATTGCACCTCCATACAGTCTC
This sequence comes from Ferrisia virgata, assembly GCA_900060175.1. Taxonomy (NCBI): domain Eukaryota; kingdom Metazoa; phylum Arthropoda; class Insecta; order Hemiptera; family Pseudococcidae; genus Ferrisia; species Ferrisia virgata. The sequence goes on along the minus strand of FIZR01009645.1, from coordinate 12,119 downwards.
AAAAATGTGGGTTTTTAGTTGTTTTCCTCTCATTTTTTTAGGTTTGTTCCTCGCACAACCTCCTTCCAAATTGAGTTAGAAAATTGAATTTTGGTATGTAGATTTAGTAGGGTTCCTAGATGTGCCTTTTGGGAGTTTCAACTTTTTAGTTCCATTAAATCTTTCCTACCTTTAGTACTGATTAGAAAACAAGCATATAAAAGCGATACTTGTTCCAATTCTCATGATGAATACATCTCACGAAAATCAGGCTGAAGGAGCATCCTGTGAAATGCGCATTTCGCTCGTTTCTGTATTTCGTTTTCTTGCTGCAGGCAGACTATTTACTAAGGAATCGTGTTTTTATTCTATGATTAATTAAGCTGTGAATTGTAATCGTTACGTTCAACTTGAGAATAACCAATGTACGAAAAGAGAACCAAGAATATTATGACTGCACGTCACTCAAATTTTTGTTAATACGTATTGATCGTCGCAATTAACCTTCCGCACTTTAAAAAATATATGAAAGTGGCTCAACTTCAGAATACCTTCCAAATTTTATAATAAATGTAAGATTTTTATTACCATTCATTGAATGGCATAAACAACAACAAAATGTACAAATCTTAAAAATAGGCATGAAAACCAAAAAATTCAATTACAATTTTAATCAGTTTATTGGAACTAAGCAAAGTGAAATGAAACAAACAAAATTACAAATTTCAACTGTGCGGTTTCTTGCTCCATTTTTCTTAGCAAACTGACGATCTGAAAATTATATCCTCAAATCGTAGGTACACGAAAACATTACAAAACTAAAAATATTTCAATTCGGTGTTTACATTTTTTCTGACTTCTATGATTAACAATTACGTTCGGCACTGTACATGTCATATCATCATAAGTATTACAAAATTTAGTAGTGAAACTTTAGTGAAACATGTTTGCAATAAATTTTATTATATAAAAGTTTTGTCTACAGGAGCTACTACAATTCAAATGAGCACTGCTTTTTAAATTATCAAGATGAGCAAAACTTTCGTATGATAAGTTTTGCTGGGAAATATTTTTTCCCACCAGGTCCACTAGTTACAGTGGCCATTTTAATTTATTGAAATTTTGAAATTACTCACCTGATAGAATTTTAGACGCCAGTATGTTTCGTCGATGAAGGAAAAGGGGTAGGGGGTTATGAAAAGTGTGAATGATATCGTGAAGTAATGTGCTACGTTTCGCTTATGACGTCGTTTTTTTTAGGCCTATGTAACCTAGGGCAGCATTAATTTTACGTTACTTTCCTTTACGTTTAATCTTTTATACTTTATTTTTTTATCGAATTAATTTATACCCGATTAATTATGCCGACAACTTTATTGAAACAGAATATGGAAGATTCGTTTTATAATCGTGATGAGGTAACTCAAGAAAAGAGTTGAAAAATATCAAATGAATAAAATGAAAATATAATCGTTTGGTAGAAATACTCCAAATAGAAGCAGACGATGGACTTCAACATACTTATTAATACATTTATACTTGAAGTGATGAACTATTAGTCTTGTACGTATTGAAGGAACGTAAATTATCGTGAATATATCAGTGAAAGGAAGATCCACGAACACAAGAGGATGACCACTGTATCGTCGGAACTTTACAAATATTACTGAAAAACGAAAACTCAGACGAGTGACTTTTGCATCAGTGGAAATTATAGCAGATAGAATTCAAGTCGAAATCACCACCTGGACTGAAGTTTACTGAAATGCCGAGCGTACAATGAATTTATACAACAATCTAAGACTGGTTGTAAAAAAAGAAGGGTTCTTTATTATTGATTAACAAACGTTCAATCGATTTATTAAATGATGGAAACAACAACAAAATACTATACATACATTTCTCACTATTTACAAGGAAAAAGTTGAAACTAAAATTTAAAATTACGATGTCAACGAAAAAATATTGAGAACCAAAATATTGAATCTTGAGACAATAAAAAAATATACAATTAAGTATATCGTAAGTAAAACAAAAAAGACGAATTTAAAGAAGGTAAAGGTTCATTTACAAGTGACTAGTCGAAAAAGAAAATTACACTAATACAATACGATTTCAAGATGAAAAACACCATAATTTTAATATTTTTAAAAAATATTTAATAGGTTAGGTATATCACATTTCATTACGAAAGATTCAACTAACGAAATCATCTTCAACGATTGACATACGAAAATCATACCAAATCGTATATTTTCTATTGAATCAGCACACTACCGACGATCGATTTCGATTTCACATACGCATCAATTTACGATCTCTAATCATTCCTAATTTATCGAATTGATTAATTATTTCGAATACTTCATCGATACGACTAAAATCCAGTCCAACCAATTTGTTGTACATTGCACTTAGGCTTTCATCAAATGTGCCTTCTAAACTAGATCTATCTTCTAGATTACTAATAGCTGCGTAAAGATCTTGCAAACCCCATACAATATGGTCTTGTATGAAGCTATCTCTTAATCGATTCGACGAACATTGATTAACAGAATTACTTAAACATGCTAATAAAGAAACCAATACATTATTTTCAAATTTTATCAATTCTTTCGATTTGAGTTCGTGGAAACTTTTAATAAGCTGAGCAGTAATTTTGATATCTGTATCTGGTTCCTTCGAGTTGTGCTTTTTCGCGATGGTAAAAAGTCTATTTTCTAGATTAGTGATCAGACCTTTGAATTTGCTAACATCGTTTGAATTAAAATCGTCGTTTTGATGAATATTCCAGTTTAATAATGCAGCATATGTTCGGTTAATGCTTTCAAGGGTGTAGTCTTTGAAAACAGAATCTACAGCGGATAACTTGATGACAAAATTCTTCATTTGTTCTTGTTCGGATTTGGACCATTTTTCATCGTCAAAAATGTACAAAGATGATAAAGCGTTTAAAGATAATGCAGCATTCAGCGAATCGAATTCTGTACATAATTTTTCACCTTTGTTGGCAAGTTGAATAATGAAATTTTTCATCATTTTTATTTCATCGTCGTCCCAATCTTTATTATCGAAAACATCAAATTTATGCAAAGCATTCAAACTACCAGCGACATGTATAGGAATAAATTCACCAATCTTTAAGTTTCCCTGGTTCGCTAGTTGCACAACAAATTTTTTACCTTCTTGTAATTTATAGAAATCCCATTGCGATATAGCGCTTAAACAGTTCGTAATACCTTGAGAATTGAATTGGTCAACCGTTGAACAACCTCGTTCAATTAACTTAGTTATAAATTGTTCAGAACCTTTAAACCAATTGATATCCCATTTGGATAAAGCATTCAAACTGTTGGCTATATTTTGAGAACTGAATCTGTCAACTATCGGATTTGCTTGTTGTATTAATATAACGATAAATTCTTGGGCTCCTCGTATCTGGTCAATATTCCATTTAGATAGAGCGTTCAGAGTGGTAGCTATCTCTTGGGGATGAAAAACATTTACCGTTGAACTGCCTCGTTTCACCAATTGCTCGATGAAATGCTTAGCTTGTTTAATATCGTCGATATTCCACTTTGATAGAGCATTTAAACTATTAGCGATACTTCGAGAATTAAATGCACCGACGGTTAAATTACCACGAGAGATTAACTGATTGATGAATGGTTCGGCACCTTGGATTTTATCAATATTCCATTTAGACAGAGCATTCAAACTGCTGGAAATGTCTTGGTATGTAAAACCGTTGATGGATGAATTTGCGTACGTAATCAATTTGACGATGAACTCTCTAGATCCGTCTAATTCGTCGATATTCCATTTAGACAAAGCGTTCAAGCTGTTGGAAATTTGTTGACAATTGAATCCTCTAGCAATAGAGCTGCCCCTCTTTACCAACTGAGTGATAAATTCTCGAGCTCCTGGTAACTCGTCGATATTCCATTTGGATAAGGCGTTTATACAGTTGGCAGTTTCTTGAGAATTAAATATGCCAGCTGTTAAATTGCCTCGTGCAATTAATCGAATTATAAAAGGTTTGGCAGCTGGGATTTCATCGATATTCCATTTAGACAGAGCGTTCAAGCTGCTAGAAAGGCTTAGATAAGTAAACGTATCAGCGGATAAATTTCCGTATCTGACTAACTCAGCGATGAACTGTTTCGCTCCATCTATATCATTGATGTTCCATTTTGAAAGCGCGTTCAAACTGTTGGAAATATTTTGAGGATTGAATCCACCAGCACTTGAACTTCCACGTTTCACTAATCGAGTAATGAATTCTCTAGCTCCTTGGAACTCGTTTAGGTTCCATTTGGACAAAGCGTTTAAACTATTTGCGATGTTTTGCGGATCGAAGTGACCGATCGTCGCATTTCCTTGTTTTATTAACAGCACGACGAAACCTTTGGCTTCTTGTATTTCTTCGATATTCCACTTAGCCAGGGCATTGAAACAATTCGCCACTTCTTTGGCTGTGAATTCATTAGCAATAGAAATGGCTTTTTTAATCGAGTAAGCAATAAATTCCTTAGATCCTTGCGATTCTTCTGTATCCCATTTTGAGATAGCGTTCAAGGTTCCAACAATGCTGCGAGAATTGTACTGAAAATAAGGATTTTTTCCGGCAACGATTGAAGTACCTTGTTTCATCAGTTGCGTGAGGAACTGCCTCGCTCCGTCTATTTCATCGATATTCCACCTAGACAAAGCGTTCATGGTTATGGAAACGCCTACTGGATCAAATTCATGAACTGTTACAATGCCTCGTTTCACCAGCTGAACGATGAATTTCTTCGATTCATCGAATTCGTCCACATTCCATCGAGATAGAGCGTTTAAGCAGTTGGTAATAGCGTGAGAGTCGAATTTATTGCCTTTTATATTTGACGGATTTATTAAGCTATTTCCTAGATTTATTAAACGTGAAACGAATGACTTGAGAAGATGAACTGTAGGAATCTCTCTATCGCCAATAGTAACACTACCTTGCCATTCATTACCAGCCAATATATTCCAATTGCACATAGCGTTTAAAGGTAAAGAAACGTGCCACGGACTGAATTTATTGGTTTCCAAGCGATCCGGATGTAGTAATTCATACCCCTTGGCCGATAATTTAACAATCAGCGACTTTAATAATTCGCGTTCGTCTTTTCTCCATTTTTTCCCAAAAATTTCTAATTTTAACAGCGTATTGAAAGTACCAGAAACAGTATTAAATTCGACTGCATCGAGAGAACTGAAACGTTCCAGCCATTCTTTTACTAGATTGATTATATCGCTTGTTTTATTTCTATCCAACGAAGATAATTTCTTAGAGAAGTCTGCATGCTTTCGAAACGACGGAAACATCTTCGGTGCATTGTATGTGTGCGTGTAACGTAAATTATTACGAAGATCGCCATGACAGAAGTTTGAATTGAAAAATATTCTAGACATATACGTATTCGTGGTGCAATATGAGTTTTCAAAAATACTGCAATTTTGACGATCGGAAAATATTATTATATTACTGTTGTTTGTGTAGTACTTCCTATTGAAATGGTTAGTATTACTTCGCAAGTTGGGAAGCATCTTCATGACAAAACCGCTATTCGTACGATGTAGAGTTTTTGAAAAGTTGGCACGACCTAACGCTAAGAAACACATTTTGAAATCGGAACGATTTATTTGCTTCCAAAAATTCAAGTTTAATGCTCGTTCGTTGGAAGTACTCGAAGTTAACTACGTTACGAAATTTTCAAGTTAACGATACATTACTCCAGAGAACCAGGGTTTCTGCAAAATATAATTTATATAAATTTCAACAAATTATGAGTTGGTATTTGATTTAAATTTGAAGAAAAACAGAGGTGTAGAATTACCTCGGATTTGAAGTTTTACATAAAACGCTCGTGAATAGCAATGATGATGAAACCTAGATCCCAAAAACTGATGACGTGAAGATGGCAGAACGTGTACGGCTAAATTGGTAGAATTTGTTGGTCAGCTTAATCGTTCTGATTCGAGTAATTCATGAACTGCATATTTCAATAGGAAAAGTCTGCCATTCAAAGAGCATTCAATAGACAGTCAACACCTGAAATATTGCACATCCTTCAATGATAATTTGATTATAATCGTATTATAATTTATCTAACAAAGACATTATGGGTATTCCGATTTGTGGTATACTTTTGGCAATTTACTCACGTTGAATTATACTTGATTTTGGATTTTGAATCTTTTAAAATCAGTCTTTACCGGTATGAATTCATTTGGCAATCATTCAAGATGTGAATTAAGCATGGTAAGATTTGGACGATTTCGATTCTATGAATGAGCTGAATTTAATTCGTAAGAATAATACCAACTTGAATTAAATAGATGAAAATTTTCAGCTCGAAAAATGATGAAAAAGGTTAAATAAGGTGCCCAAAAGTGATTGATAATAAGTGATAAGCTCATAATATTTAATTTTTGTGATTGGCTAATCGCGTAGCGGAAACACAACGTGACGACCAATCAAATTCTAGACTTTATGTTGGTTTTTCAACTTGACGTTAAAACGTAACGGGACATTGGGTGCTCGGTTCGTTTCGGACGTGTTCGTTCGCCTTTTCGAAACCTAGAATTCCAATGATATGTTTTTTCTCCTAATTTTTTATTGTTTCCATATTCGTTTTATTTTAAAAAGGAAGAAAATATTGTTTTCATATTTTTCTAATGTTTTCATTATTTTCATAATCATATGGGCAGGCAAACAAAATTATTTGCGCTGAACTTATGAATTACCTACATTTTCACACTCCATTCAGGTACTTCAGGTTTCAATAGTAAATTGATTACTTAATTAATTTAATATCAAAACAAAGGAAGATATTAGGTAATCGTATCCTTTGCTTACAGTAATAAAGAGATGAAGAATTATTGAAAATGAAGTAATTAATTGTAATCAAGGCTTGAAAGTAGAACGTAAATAACAGAACGAAACGGAGAGAACAAAACGATTTTAAAAAGAGAGAAACGGATAGGAACAAAACACTTTTCACTCGAGAAGGAACAATAAATTTTTGGAACTAAACAAAAATTGAACAAGAAAATTGAGAACGAATGGGAACAAATCAATTAGGAAAAACTCAAAAAAAGTTTAGCAAATTCAACGTTGGATTGACGATTCAAAGGCATAATTTCATACAAAGTTGAATTTAATGCTTTGAGCGACTATAAGCTGTAAATTAGGGTTTAATTAACCACCGTACCATTGAAAATTTGAATTATCTGTAAAGATAGGAACAGAACAGAACGAAATCCTTAAAATAGTTAAAGGAATCAGATTGGAGAGAGCAAATCTAAATATTTTCAACAACAGAAAAGAACAATTAGGATAGATACATCACAATGCTTTTTTGAAATTTTGGTCTCAAGCCTTAATTGCTATTATTGTAACTATCTTTACCATAAATTTTAGCATAAAAAATTTTCCCATACTAAAAGTTCAAATGATGAAAAAAAAATTATTATTTAACTTGAAGGTTGAAATTTCTAGTTTATCTTTATACTCATAATGAAGTTTTCGATCTGTAATCTCAATTTATGCAGCAATACAAATTATAATTGAAATAATAATTCTAATGAACTATGTACTCTATTTTAAATAATACTTTTCCCCAAAGGAATAAAACCAGGGTTGTTTACCGACACCGATATCAGTATGGCTTTTTGGGAAAAAATTGTAAAAATACCGGTATACCAATATCGACCATTTGAAAAATATGGTACCAATACCAACACCATAACCAGAATAAAACATTTTTGACCAAACCAATACCAATATCCAATACAGCATAAAGGTCCATAGCAATACCGATACCCATACCAATACCAGCCATGAACAACAACAAAATACCAAAAAGCATACCAATACCAATATTACCAGTAAAAACTAAAAATGTAATGATTCTTGAACATTTTACTAAGGATTATACTACAGAATAATAGTACATTATTTACCAAGCGATATATAAAGTGATTTTTGACGAGTTTTGAGTAGAGGTGTGCGCTAATGAGAGAAGAGGCGGCGGCAGGTCGAGACACCGTACCATTGGTGGCCTGTGGCGGCTCAGCCGGCTTTTTCCATTAATTTTCAATACAAAAATATGCCAAAATTTTATGATGCCAAATTTTTTTTATCAAAAAATTTTCAATTTCAAAATTGCGTCAAAATTGTCTCAAGTCTCGTGGTACGAAATTTATTAAGAATGGAAAAATTCTCAGACAAGACTATCAACCAAAGAATAAACTCAAAATATGCTAAAAATGATGCAGGTAATCCAGACGTATGGTTCAAATTTGAGGGCAAAGATGATCGGCTGAGCCTATTAAATTTTTTGGCGTTGGCGGTGCAAAAAATTCCAAACTTACGGCGGCGACGGCGGTGCACCTATTGTTTTGATGTTTATTTCACGAGCAAAGCGAGGAAAATAACTCAAACTCGTCGAAAATCATTTTATTCCTGTGATAAATACGATATTTTTCTTCAACAAGGAAGATAAACGCTTGTTTGTACCTTTGAGCGATCAGTGAGAGGGCTGTAAAATAGAGTTTTACCTTTCTACTAACTTGAAAATACTATATGCTATATACCTATATATGATTTAGAATCTTCATTTTTAAAAATAATATTTGGACATCTTTTATCCAAATATGTACCAATACTGATACCGGTACCGATACCAATACCAAAATGTTTGCGAGATCGAAACCAGTACCAATACCGATATTGTAATGTTCACAAAACCTAAACTGATACCGATGCCAATACAAAGTACTGACAATTCAGTGATTGATACCATTATTATACTAATACCTTATGGTTTTGATATTCGTTACCAAAACCAATATCAATACCATTTTTTTTCAGAAAATGCGAACCGATACCGATACCAATGCCGATATCGGTATCAAAAAACAATCCTGGATAAAACGAGATTGCGCAACATTTTCATTTGTTTTGATATTCATGAAGTAATCGCAATCAGACTAATTAATTGACCATTGTAACGTGGTACCTACGTACAAATAATTTTATTTTCTTACCTATATTATTACGAAAAAATGATGAAAAACTTTGATCTTAGAAAAATGTGAATACATTTATTTTTTTTTCTTTTAAAATAAAATGAAAATAAATACAGAAAAAATAAAAACTTGAACGAACCGAGCCGAGCACCCAATGTCCCGTTACGTTTTCACGTCAAGTGGTTTTTTAAGCTTTCATCATTTTCGTTTTGCATCATTCACTCCATTCAATCATAATACGTCATTATTTTATAGAACACGATCCATATTTTCCTTAGTTCATTGTTCATTATTGATATCTTGAAATAATTGAAATGATGATAAAAAAGTTAAATTTTCTACATCAGTTTTATTTCGATTTAAAGTGTAAATTTATTCGAACGGACATTGTAATGCTATTCAGTTGAATATGGAAATCATAATAATTAAATTTTTATTGTAAATAATACCTTAAAGACTGATTTATTTTTACCATAATATGAAATTACCAAGAGCCGCATTACACATCAGTAATTGTATATTTAGAAATTATTATAATAAAAATGAGCTGGTAAGTGACCGATAATTTATTTAAATATGCCAACACTGCATACCACAACTATACATGTAATTCGTATTCGTTTACAGATAATACAGAGGTGCTTTAGCACCACATTCATTTGTAATCAAGCTGAAAACACAAAACACCGGAAAGTTTGTAAGTCGGTTGCTGAAGCTATTAAAGATGTTAACAGCGGCTCTACCATTCTATTCGGTGGTAAGTGTTGGGATTTTGAATCATGGCAATGTTACACCTTCCTACATCGATGATATTTTGTTGCAGGATTTGGTTTATGCGGCATTCCGGAGAATTTAATTGCCGGATTACTGACTACAGATATCGATAAACTGATTGCCGTTAGTAATAATGCCGGAGTAGATGATTTCGGTCTCGGATTGTTACTCAAAGCGAAAAAAATCAAACGTATGATATCGTCGTATGTCGGAGAGAATTCCGAATTTGAACAACAATATTTGAATGGCGAATTAGAGCTCGAATTTACACCTCAGGTGTGTGTGTGTCTGTGGTTCGATTTTCGTTAATCTTCCAGTTCGAAGTGTTGTGTCGGACTGATCGAGAATTTTTTCTCATCTTAGGGTACACTCGCCGAACGTATCAGAGCCGGAGGTGCCGGTATTCCTGCCTTTTACACACCAACGGCGTTAGGCACAATGGTACACGAAGGTGGTGTACCTATCAAATACGCGGCCGGTAATCATCATATCGAGAATGCCAGTCAATCTAAACCCAGTCAGGTATTCAATGGTAAAGAGTACGTGCTGGAGACTGCTATTACCGGAGATTTCGCCTTCGTTAAAGCCTATAAAGCCGATCCCGAAGGGAATCTAATATTCAGGTGCGGTTCAATTCTCTCCCATTTCACTCTATTTCGCCAATTTAAAAGTATTCAAAGTGAATATTGATTGTATTAGAAAAACGGCCAGAAACTTTAATCCGGTAATGTGCAAAGCTGCCAAAGTAACCATAGTCGAAGTAGAAGAACTAGTCGATACCGGAGCTCTAGATCCAGATTTTATTCACGTACCCGGTATCTACGTAGATCGTATTGTTTTGGGTGAGAAATACGAGAAAAGAATCGAAGTAAGCGATACGAAAAAGTTGGAAGTAAAATCTATTCGAGTGTATTTTCTAATACGTGAAATAATTTTCTTAGAGAGTCAAATTACTCAAGAAAGATAGTAATTCTGTTCTGTCGTCGACTCCGGCAGCTCTAATGCGAGAAAGAATAGCTCGTAGGGCTGCTATCGAATTTCAAGACGGAATGTACGGTATCCTTTTTGATAAATGGTCTCGTACCGTAATAAATATCACGGTCGTTTATTCATATCGAGAATATTCGTCATTTTTATCTGTAGCGAGATAAACATATCTATGTGGTTGGAAAGTGGAAAATTTACGACTATTGTTTTATTTTTCTTTAACTCGATTCTTAGTTAATCTCGGCATAGGTATACCGGTTCTCACTAGTAACTATGTACCGAATAACATGAAGGTCACCTTACAAAGTGAAAATGGTGTATTGGGATTAGGAGGATATCCCAAGTCACGCTCTGAACTGGATGCTGATTTAATTAACGCCGGCAAAGAAACTGTTACTGTTATTCCAGGAGCTAGTTATTTCGGTAGTGATGAAAGTTTCGCCATGATTAGAGGGTAATGTTGTTTAGCTCCGCAGAAGAGACTGTTCTATTTAAAGTTATCGCCGACACGAAGTTATTATTTTTCTTTTTGACAGGGGACATGTCGATATTACAATTTTAGGCGCTATGGAAGTATCCCAATACGGTGACTTAGCCAATTGGATGATACCGGTAAATAATTTTGTCCCTTTATGGTTGATTCCTCCCATATTTTCTTCGTTATACGATTAAATTTTCGTATATTTTAGGGTAAATTAGTAAAAGGAATGGGAGGTGCTATGGATCTAGTCTCAGCTCCTCGAACTAAAGTTATAGTCACCATGGAACATACGTCGAAAAGTGGAGAGCATAAAATACTTCCTACGTGTACTTTGCCATTGACTGGTAAAGGTTGCGTGGATATGATTATCACCGAAAAGGTAATTCGTTTTTGGATCTATTGTGTTTATGCCTGTATTTTCGACCTCTACGGTTTTGAAAACTATTCGAATTATTTTCTTGCAGGGAGTTTTCGAAGTAGGTCGTGAATCAGGATTGAAGCTAATCGAGATCGCCGAAGGGGTCGAATTACCCGATCTTATCGTATCGACCGGGTGCGAATTTTCCGTTTCCGATGACCTCAAGCCGATGCAACAAATCGAAGTTCCAGTCTAAAATTGTTTTGATCTTTTATTTTTATATTTAATGGTGTATTTTTGATTGTTAATAAATAATGCAAACAAATATTAAATATCGTGTTGTTGATCTATTCGCTGTTGTAAGAAGAATAAGCGAGGAAGAATATTTCAGAGGTGATGGCAATTTTTAAGTTGTTTTTCTATGTTATATTATCAATGAAAACCGAATGGGGGGGGGGGGGAGTAATATTAAAAAAT